>CAIGRN010113176.1:0-11233 GCA_903798345.1 Fraxinus anomala | reverse complement strand
ACTCGTAGTGCATTTTGAATAATCTTAATGAAAACCATCAAAATCTCAATTCATACCAAAAGAAAAGTCAGATTACAGTAACAACCAACCCAAAAAAGAGGTTTTATGGCTACAAAAAAGTGAGAGAAAATGTTGAGACTAGAAGGGAATGTGGCTAACCTATTTTTCTCAAAGTGTGTGAGTAAATAAATAGTAAAAGGGTTGAAAATCGGTTTGGACGCTGAACTTTTAGGTACAAAAATTAAGCAATAAAACTTTGTTAGTCTACTCAATTCTATCTTCAAAACCTAATGCCATGTTTTGATACTTGACAATTTCCTTCCATTTTCCAACTTCTTCACTGTTTGATTTGCAATATTTTCCACTGATTTCCTTTTCCCACTTTTCTTCCACGCCCCTGATTTTCCAGCTTTTCCATGAAATTATTTTCTTCTTGTTTTGGTGGTTTTTGGAATTCCACCTTTTTTTTTTTTTACCAATTGTAAAAAAAAAAATAATAAAAAAAAAATCACTTTAATGGATAATTTTCATGTAAAACAAAGTCAAACGAACACTAAACTTTGATTAAAAAATGATTTTCTAGGAAATATTTTTTTTTCTTTTTGGCAATGAAAACAAATTTTATAACCAATTGTGAAAAAAATAGACAATTTTCATATAAAACAAAACCAAACGTACACAAAAAGATCTAAAATTTTAAAATTTTCCGGATAGAAAATTATATCAATCAAACACACTTAATTAACAATTCCCTAGAAAACAAATTCTAGACAATTACTTTATCTGAAATTCATTTTTTTCAGCCCTTGCAATTAAACGGACCGTAATAAAATTTTCTCGGCAAATAAAAATCTTAAATTAACAGAATTTTCCCGCGACGAATAGAAATCTCACGTAGAATAATTTCTTGAAATAGCCCTTCATGTGGGATAAATAACTACGGTTAAACCGAACCCTTTTTTACAATTTTCAACAAAACAACACCCATTTTATTAAAATCAAATTTTGGGAGAATTTTCCTACACCCCAAGTTCCGTCCATCACGGAATTTAGTATAGGTTCAGTGCTAGTATCTTCACAAACTTGAGATGACAGAAAATAGAGCACCCATAAGTTCATGTCCAAACTAATTTTTAACCCAAAATTACTTAATTCTTCCCCCAACATTTTCCACGGTTGGTCCCATGTTCCTGCAATTTAAGTTAAAATAAGCAAATGGTGATTTCATTTTGTTCCCTATTCTGTCTTTGTCCAAATTAAATAAGTAAAATGTTCCTCCAATCCATCGATTAACGATTCCTAATTAACATGTAGTGTCTGTTCAAAATCAAACTTAATTATTGTGTGGATAGTTAATTCATTTTAAAACAATTAAATTTAGGCAGTATGGCATGTCCTAGAGTGTTCGGGGGAGTGTCAAGATCAGACATGAGTCGAACATAGACACACTAACCTAATAAAAGTGGCCGTTTCCAAATAAAAAAATTATTTTACTCCCCGCTCTCCCTCCATTGACGACTAAGTACATATTCTTAAAAAACCTGTAATGTCTTTTTGTTCAAACATGCATGCATGTGATAAGTCAAAGTCAAACTTAATTATTTTTAGATAATTAATTATTGTTAAAAAATTAATAAATTGCAGGCATGGAGCAACGACGTATATAAAAGTGTTGAGCACAAAGTGATGGCCAATTCAAGAAAGGAGAGATTCTCGGTGGCATATTTCCTTTGCCCTTCATATGATTCAATAATTGGGAGCTGCAAACAGCCTTCTCGTTACAAAACATTTACTTTCCGCGAATACAGGAATAAAACTCAACACGACGTCAAATTAACTGGCCATAAGGTTGGCCTTCCAAGATTTTTACTCGATTAGAGTAATGAACTTATAATCTTTCTTTTTAATCCAAGGTTATGTTCTGAGTCAAATAAATCATTTTTTTTCTGTCGACCGTCAAATTAGAGGTATGATGATCAACAATTCTCCAATGGTTGAGTTAGGCTAGATCGCAACTAGATTTGGTGAAGAGATCGATATCACAAAACAAAAACAAGAATAATAGTTTGGTAAAGTAGCCAGCGGGAAGTTGTTCGACTAGACCAGAGGTGCTCGCAGACTGCAACTAGAAACAGGTCCTAGTACTCATTTAAACAACCCCAACAATTTTTATGCATTTCGATAAGTAACATCTTGTTCAATCTACGAAGCCCCATACACATGTAAATGGGGTCAGCCTAAAATGTTGCTTTAAACCAATACGAACTAATCGGAAACCAGAAATACCACGCGACCATATGATAAATTATAGAAAACGACCCTACCAACCACGACTGACACCACATCAGCTTCCTTATTTCAACTCAAAAGTAGTTGCACAACTGAGTGATGGTCTACAAGAGTAACGTGTAACCAATGACTTAAAACTTTTGTGCTACAACGGTAAGCAATCACGATCACTGATTATGTACTTGAGCCATATAATCTCAAGATATATCAAGAATCAACATCAACTTGAAGACTTTGAGTCCAATAAATTCCACCAGTACGATTCAAGAATCCATCCTACTTGTTAATGCACCAAAATTTAGAAACCTATAAATTTTCCATATCTATCCCACCAATACCTGACAAGAACTGGATTTTATGGATCAAAGGAAAATCTTGATGTACTAAGGCTGGTATATGCTTCAAATCTCCTCCTAATATCCTAAACTATAATTTTGCCATATAAACAAATAGAATGGATTTTCCAACTGATATGAAAAGGTAATCTAATTTATTACTCCCTCCATCCCATAAAGATCATGTTTACCTTTTTCATCTGTCCCAAATTATAGTCTTATTTCTTATTTGAGAGTGTAATTAATATAATAGTTTCCTAATATGTCTCTATTTAATATACTTTATTATCACAAATATAAATCACTCCATTATTCAATTGTAGTGGAACAATAAATTAAAAACCAAAAAAATTTCATCTTCCTTGACATTTACTCATTTGTATTTGTATTGGATGATTTTGGAATGTTATTTACCTTGAATATTGCATGCATAATTTAATTACTTTGAATGTTAATTACATTAATGTTGGGGTATATTAAGAAAAATGATAGTAAAAATTCTTATTTTAACTATATTGACTAAATTTTCTTAATCTGTGTGAAAAGGAAATATGACTATTTTTATGAGACAGAGGGAGTACTTTCTTTTCTATGCCATTAACAGCCATGATAATGATATCCTTATAGATTAGCAGAAATCAGAAAGCAAATTACTTGTAATTCATAAGCCCAAATTTGCAGCCCTAGTTACATACTTGTACATCATTTTGTTACCATTTTAGTTTTTAATGATCAATATTCAAGTAAACGAAGAGTAAAATACAAGGCTAGTCTGAAGATATGCAATATTTGCTCATGTAAATACATATTTTCCAACCATTTTTCCTTAACTAAAATGATGCCTAGGACAACGGTTCCTTTCTTTAAATAAATATAATTTTTCCATAGATTCAGGGGGAAAAAAATGCTTTTCCAAAGGAACAGAATTTAGATATCAAAGTAACAGACTGAAAACTTAATGTAATGAATGGAATTCCATACATATGCTTTCACAAAATGGTGTCTTTGTCTATGAATATAATAAAAGCTGAAAAATTGCAGGCATGTATTAAGAAAGTTCATGACTGACTTTGCATCTTCAGTGCTAGCATCATTATTCCAGACAAATAGGTAACCTAAATGGAATTGCATTTACTTGACTTTTTCGAATAATCTTGTTAGGTACAACTTAAGTAAAAGCTTCTATAGGACTCAAAGCTACCACTGCTCAAGTGTGGGGACTAAGTACAACTTGTAGAAAGCACATAAGATGGGCAAGGCAGTTTTAAAAGAAAATGGAGCTGTTGTATCACTAGAGATTGCTCTCTATAACTTAAACCCTAATCCTATGAACCAGTAATCTCATGCCATGAATGCACAATTTGTTGAAACCTATGAAAGCTGTGGGAACGTGCTATGAATCCACAATTTGTTGAAACCTATGAAAGCTGTTGAAACAAGCTATGAATCCACAATTTGTTAATTTTCATAGGTTGAACATGGATTTCTAAAAAATTTAAAATCAGTAAGACAGTCATGTACTTCCATAGGTTGTATTACTCGAGTTGTGGAAACATGATATTAATCCAAAATTTGTTGAAACCATTAATACAATCATCCACGGGTTTCTTCGCCCTGCGAAGAAAAATTGCCGATTTAGCCTTTTTAAACATTGGTTATGCCCAGAATCTTTCTTTTTTCTATTCTTTTCTTCTCTTTTCTTTTCTTTTTTTATTTTTTTTTTGTGATTGGTAGGGACAAGATCCCTCCCTAGATCAACCCCAGAGGATGCCTTATTTGTTACTAACTATCTCTCGCTGTAACATGATGCTTAAAATGAAGGCTTAGTTTTTTGGTTGTCACCTCCTCAAAAGGAGGGAAAGATGAATTTGATCCCACCGTATAGATATACTACATAGGTCCTTGAATATAAATATTCAAGATATTTACGTAAGATACTAAAGTGTGAAGAGAAAGATCATATACATGCCTCATTATAATATGTATGAGATTCTACAATATCTTATAACGTTTAAGAAGCTTAGGTGATTGATATCCCTTAGTATTTAGTTGAATTGGGCAAAATTTATAGTGCGTGTGCAGGCTACTCTGAACTTCACACGCACCTTTGGTTACGGCAATCTGCCTTAGGGGCAACAGTTGATTGTTGTTGCCTCTGGCACGGGCACCTACTGCATGACAAGGAGGATTGGTTCATGAGTTTTCCCTCTTAATTAAAAATTTCCGTTCAAAACACAAGCCAGACTCCCTAATTGCTTACAAAATCATCTAATCTTTGCTTTGTTGAATTATTTATATAACTAAAATAATGGAAATTAGTGGATTCCAAAGACAACCTAACTAAAATAAAAGTCCCTACTCCAAACAATTATTTGAAGACACCGAATGAGAATATTCACTTGTAATAGAAGCAAGCACATAAAAAGATAGGTTAAATTACTATTTCTTCCTTTCCTTATTTCTTTGCAATTTGAATGACAAAAGACTTCGTTTTCATATTTCTTTCCCATTTGAATGGTAAAAGAATAAGGGCATGTTTGGCATGGCTTTTGAAAAGTCGAAAATTGCTTCTGAAACTAAAAAACTACTTTTGAATATGTTTGGATAATTTTCTGGAAACGTTTTGTTTCGCTAGACTAGAAGAGCTTTTTTGAAGAAGTTGGCCTAAGGTAGCTTCTTCAGAAAGCACTTTTGCAAGAAATAGAGACAAAAACAGAAGTCTTGCAAAACGGGCCTAAATTATGATACAACATAATGGATTTATCTCAATGTCCCATAAACTCAATTAGCACAAACCTTTCTACCAAAATGATGATTTGCAATACTCCATTGACAGTTATTACGCATCATAAGAAGTCAAGGTCCCAAGGACAGAATCACAGTCAATCATGTGCACGAACTCTAGATTCAAGAAACTACTAGTCATGCTAACTTCGCTTTTTCTCTGTTCCTTTATTACTGCAAACTTTCCAAGTTCTATTGCTCTACTTATAATCCTCTGTCATTTTTACTGAATATTAGAGTTAGAATCTTCTGAATACCGTAATTGGTGCAGAGGGATATATAATGAAGCATGACCTATAAAAAGTTCAGAAATTACCAGAATTTTCAGCTGTCATGAAAGATATAAAAGGAAATAATTCCTCAATATTAAAATCTGATCATAAATGAAGCAGAATGCAATTATATGTTTATTTCAGTACTCGAAATGAGAAAGTATAGGAACAATGTAATAATGCACAGTGAAGTTCCTGATCTTATAATTTTACAATTATTTAAGCTCTTCTCAGGTCGAAAGAAATTCTCTTAACAACAAACTGATTAATGTCTCTTCTGCTTGAAAGAAATCCTTTTTAAACATCTCTTATGCTTAATTGTAAGAGATAATTAAACAATTGAAACAAGAAACAAACAAAGACATTCCGTTAAATAATGATTCAGTCTGTAAAATGCAAATGATGATTCAGCTGCGAAATGCAACCAGCATACTAGGCCATAAATATATTTATAAAGGCGTCATATCCTAATGAACAGATATAAATATCTCGTCTTTGAGAGAATTTGCTATCATCATAATAATATCCCTATAAGACTCAACAGCAAAAGGCTGTACAACGTTCAAACTAATATACAAAGAGAAATAAATATGCATACCTCAATGAAGATGGTTGCAACTTCAAGTCTCAAGTGAATTTCAATGTATCATATCATTCAGTCCAGAAACATAGCAACCTTTTCCTTGAGACTGCTCTTCTTCTTTGTCAAAGGAGCGTGTTCTTCCCTGACAACACTGTGTTTTTGTTTCTTGATTTCATAGGCAAAACTCATCTCCTCTGAAATTAAATTGGTTTTCTTTTCTTCTTCTTGGGTTCTCTTGAGCAGAGGACCCAAAAACAAATCCAACATGTCCTGAGTAGGATCCCCTGACATATTTGGCTCAACAACAATCTCTTTAGTTTTTGAAACACAAGATGGAACCAACTCTTCATTTTCCATTATTGCATATTGAGAGCCATGGCAAGAGACTTGCAACTCAGTAATTTCTTCTGATTGACCTTTCAATGATGATTGTGTAGTTGCAACAAATTCATCTTCGTTGACATACTAACGAACAGAGCACCACAACATAGGTTAGTTTTATATTTTTTTTTTCCAGGTTTTTGAAATTTTAATAGCTTTACTAACCAAAAGAAAGTAACCTATTTTTATTAATTTCCACAAGGAAAATGCTTATTGTACATAACTATTTACATAATGGGTTACATAATGATGAGGTGTCAAAATGTAAGTGGGTAAGTAAACCATTATATAAATGATTATGTACATGTAGCACAATCATTTCCACAAGCATAGTGATTTGTTAATTGAGAAAAGGTAAATTACCTCTTTGGCAATGCTCATTAAATCTTCCATAGTCAAATCCTCATCATTTTCAATTTTCTCTCCGTTCTCAGTGCTTGAAGCTTTTGTTTTACTTTTTGGCTTTCTAGGAGGACGTTCAGTTTTCTCTTTGTCCCCATTTCTTATAACACAACCACCACAATCACCATCTTGTTCAATGAAGTTTCTTTTCTTCTTCTTTCTTCCGGACGAATCCCCTTTTGAGTTGGAGCGGCTACCACAGGCTACCTTCTCTACCAGTTCTTCATTATTAGGTTAAGAAATTTTTCCATCACTTTTAAGATGGACAATTTGAAATATGGACATAGAAATGAAGCTCTATCAATAAAGTATCCCCTTTTAAACGGAATAACATTTACCTACTTGAAAGTTGAGGTTTCATATGTTAGTAACTGCAATTATTACATTTAGAAATCAGACAGAAATTTCCGCTGAATGAAGGCTCATCTTTAGCCTAAGCCTTTGTTCTTTTCTCTTATATCATTTCTAAAATTTAGCGCACCCTAAGATTTGTTTCTAGTTCCACCCCTTCGTCTAAAGGCTCGTTTTTCTGGACAAGACTACATCTCAATACAAATTATTTCCCTTTTGAAATCTCCAAATTCAACGATTTTTCACAACTCCTTTTCAAGAATTTCATGAAGGATATGATCCATCTCACTATCTTTGTCCTCATTTTTACTTTTATTTTTGTCATTGCTGAGAATGAGAATCTTTCGACAAAATCCATGTTAAAAATATAATTCCTTCTATCATCATAAATGTCTTAACAAATTCGACATTACACTCTATCAACTTCTTCCTCTTTTCATATTATTTTACATATAAAATTACACTAGAATTGCCTGTTTACATAAAGAAAAATACAAGCAATATATTTCAGCTTAATTCATTTGACATATTTACAAACAGAAAACGCTGAAAAACTAATTTTCCCCAGTTTTTGATATCTTAATAG
Organism: Fraxinus anomala; assembly: GCA_903798345.1. Taxonomy (NCBI): domain Eukaryota; kingdom Viridiplantae; phylum Streptophyta; class Magnoliopsida; order Lamiales; family Oleaceae; genus Fraxinus; species Fraxinus anomala. The sequence goes on along the minus strand of CAIGRN010113176.1, from coordinate 3,250 downwards.
CTTTACTAATTAAAAGAAGCCTATTTTCTGTTAGTTAACAAACACGTTGAATCATTGATGAATGTGAGTAAATTACCTCTTTAGCAATGCTTAGAATGTCTTCCATAGTCAAATCCTCATCTTTTTCGCCAGTCAAAGAACCTTCGATTTCCTCTCCATTCTCAATAATGCTAGAAGCTTTTGCTTTACTTTTTCGCTTTCTCACAGTAGTATCGCATACGTCATCAGTTCGATGCTTTCTAGGAACTACCCTTAATAACGATTTTTTCCTTTTGCCCCCATTTCTTATAACCCCACCATCAGAATCAACATCTTGTCCAATGAAATTTCTTTGCTGCTGCTTCTTTCTTCCGCGCGAATCCCCTTCCGGCACCTTCTCGTCCTCGTGTTCTTCATTATTGGATTCGGAATTTTTGCCAACTGGGTCAGCAGCTGTAGCCACACCCATCATCCACATTGGCAGCCGCCGTTTGCTGCTATCTACACATCCAGCATCCATTTTTATTCTATCAAACGCACAACATAAATCAACTGCCCCTACTTTTAATCGACATCAAGTAAGAAAAATTCCCTCTAAATTACGATCCCTGATTAGAAAAAACCAGACCTCTCTCTCCTCTTCTCTTCTCTTTTTGAATTTTTCCATTGAACCCTATTGGGAAATTTATGGGAATTTGGCGAAAATGGTCGTCAATATTTTCATACAGCATAAAAATGGTCCCTATTTTTTGTTTCTTTGCATAGACCTCCCTCTCCCTTGTGTTTAGTGTGCAGTTGATCCTTTTTGCCCTTGATTTAGGGAATTTTGCACCACGGGATCTGAAATCTTTTTAAAAAGTTAATCCAAACTTTTTTCAAAAATATGCATTGTAAGGGCATTTCAATGGAGTACATGAAAAAATTTGCTTGTTGACCAAATACGTCTTTTGCCAGTTCCACTAGTTAAGATTACCACAAACGAGGAACTTTAGTTGCTTCTCTCAATTAACAAACAAAAACGATCTCCCATTTGTGTAACCCTTGAGCATTAATATGAAATAGTTATTGACCAATTTTCGGGGCTTGGTGTGCAGAAAGTTAAATGTATATAAAATGTATACAAATGTATGAAAATGTAGACAATGGATTCCATTTGATCATACTTGCTTAAATAAACTAAGAGATAAATTGCAATTTAAACCTTCTTACTGTGTGTATTGATTGGGGTTGTATCATTTCTTTTCTGTATCGTATGGACCTTCTGCCTCACTATGTTAGATCTGCTGGACTTGTTTCCCTTAACGGCCCCTGCCTAGCGGTACTCCTTGATCCAAGATTTCTATAGATCTGTACATATGATTTGCATACAATAAGAGAGAGTAGATGACATTAAAAATATTTTATTGAAGAATGTTTAAGAGCAAAATCTATTTTAAACTTTATTTACATACAAGTATTAGATTCAATATGGATCCACTGTCTTTGAGGGTCTAGCCATTTGTGTAACCCTTAAGCATTAACATGAAATAGTTATTGATGAATTGGAGATTCGATTATGAGTCCAAGGATCATTTGGCTTCCAAGTACATTGGCAATTTAGGTATTAAATTTCAGGAAATGCTTAAAAATTTTTCTTCTGTATTTGTTTTGGAAGCGTGTAAGCATGCAATTTAGCTTGAAAAATAGTGAGCTAGACGTGGGAGTTATAGTTTTAGTGGTTTTGACAATAGACGGGTAAGCGACGCTGCTAAAACTATTGGCAATACTTTTCTAACACCTGCAATGCCGTTAGCTAATTTGATGAGATCGAAAAGCACACCCCAATTCTCGACTAGGGCGTGCGGTACCTACTATCCTTCTGGTGGGGTGGAGTGGAAGTGGTGTAAAGTGCTACTACTGTTGTTAGGCCATCACCAAAATGATTGTAGTAAGATGACATGGAGGAAAGGACTACTAACAACATTGGTAGACGGGGAACGGATCAAGGAATTTAGGACGCAATGACTGAAGTTTTTAAAAAGTCAATATAATAAATTTATGCGCATTTTTGATCGGACTAAAATCTGATTTTAATATAAGTTAAAATCAAACAATTAATATTAACCACATATTTTCAACTGCACATTTCAAAAACTTCTATCACAATCCACTAAAAATATAATTTTAATTCCCAATAAGCATCCTTTATATATTACATTAAAACCCATTTTCATCTACTCTCAAAAAGATCAAAAATAAACAACTGTTTGACAACCATAATTTGAAAACTCATTTTTCATACTTTTTAACTAAACATTCTCCTAAAAATCACTGTTCAAAATATTGTTTTTCTCAAATAATAATTGTTAAACAGGGGCTAAGTTCCTACTCTTGTTGACCCTTAAGCAAATTTAAAAAGTTTATTCAGAATCACGTTTTCCATGTATGACTTGATGTGATTTAACGTGATATAAACAATTATATACACAACAAGCTTTGTCGATTATTGTAGCTAATTTTGTGATATAAACAATTATATACACAACAAACTTTGTCGATTATTGTAGCTAATTTTACATACTGAACATAACAAATAAGTGTGAATCATATGAATCCACCAAAAAAGGGCATAGAAAAAGTTGTAACACTTTGTTATGATAAGGTATGTATATGTGCTAAGATCCTTAGTCAATCAAACCCACTCATTACTCTCCATAACAGGAAAAGTTATGAGAATAGGGATGGCAACGAAATATGGCGGGGCAACCTCCCTTGGCCCACCAAGCAATTCCCCGCCCTGTTACCCGTTTAAGACAAGGTCCTTGCCCAGTTTACTATCCCGTTTAATTTTTTTTAAGTTTTTGATAATTTATTTTTATTGCTCTCATTCATTAGACTTAGACAAATAATTTTAGTTGTCATTTTCTATTAGAACTAATGGAAATTTCAATTTAAAGTATTGAATTTGGCTAAGTTCCTACTCTTGTTGACCTTTCAATTATAGTTTCTTATAATAACAATCCATCAATGTTCCAAGTTTCTTATAATAACAATTCATTGATTTGCTGACAAAGTAATAAAAATTTATTATTTTGCAGACAAAGTAACATCAATTCATTATTTTCATGACGAGACAACAAGCAATGAGACGAGGGCGTAGACTTGCTGAGGGAAGAATATTGCAACTTCTTCTTCTACCGCAACAGATTGGAGCTCCATCTTCGCAGAAAATACGATTTATTTTCGTTTAATATCTCTTGTGATTTAATTGTACTTTAAAAATATTTTTAGC
>CAIGRN010113158.1:0-14495 GCA_903798345.1 Fraxinus anomala | reverse complement strand
AGTTAGGCCTTGAACTTTTGTTATAGTTGAACAATAAGTTCTCAATCACAAAAAGCAATCATAAGTTGAATCATATTGTGGCCCTCATCGAAATAACTACTTCGATTTCTTACAGTGAATATCAACCCATGTCGAAAAGCAAAACCTAGCTTCGTGAAATAAATGAGTCATATGATGATTTAAGATAATCGACATTTATAGAGTACTGTCGTTAGAGATCATATCTTAACTAGGATGAGAGATACTTTTTTGTAGGGTTTTGTCGTTGAAGATATATATGTTCAACTAGAATAAAAAGTTGAGAATCAACATGTTCCAATTACAACCAATTTCGTGGGCAACCAAATTGCGGGAAATATTGTTCCATAATGGTACTAATGGGTAAATAGCACATGACGTCCCCATCTTTCACTGTTATTGTGGAAAACGTCATTACCTTTTTTTTTTTGCATTTTCATCTTTATTTCAACGTTTCATTATGCAAAATAGGTTTAATAGTACAAAATGTCCCTTTTTGACACTTCTTGTGAAAACGTCCATCCTTTTTTTTTTTTTATTTTCGTCTTTATTTTAACGTTTCATTGTGAAAAACATCAATTTCACCGATTTTTTAAAGTATACCAATTTCCCTGTATTACCCTTTTGTCCGATTCACAACGCTTAGTTCTTGATTTTCTGTTTCTTCACGATAATCTTTAAAGCTCTCTTTTCAAATTTCGTCAACATTATTCAGGTTTCCCTCCTTATAGTACTGTCTCAAGAAATTCAATTCACTATGTGTCTGGATCTCGTATTTTTAACGTCACATTTAGTTGTTTCCGTGTGTAATTTGCGTTATCAGTGGGAGTTAGGGTGAGTCCTTTGTTCTTCAATGAGATAATTATTAGTTTTTTTTTTTTTTTTTCCCCCTACGAATTTATTGCAAATCAGAAAATATAAGGAATTGAAGCCACCTCTTCATATTTTTCACTCTAATGCCTGAAGCTGTGCATATTTCGAGTTTTATCCCTCAAGGATTGGAGCTAATACTTATGTAAGATCATGCTTCTTCTTAATCAATTAGCAGCTAGCTTGTATTGCTTACTATCATCAACCCTGCCCCCTTCCAAACCCTCAGATCCTAAAACCTATTAAGCAGGATTGGTGGACAGGGTGGTTATCTTAGAGCGCTTAGTATATCTCGGTTAGATTTTGTATTTCTTACTAAGGATGCTACTATACTTGGTGGGGGCTATTTTTCACTTTTGATTCTTTTTTAATTTTTGGACTAATTATTCAGAACGTTATATTTATTTTCTTCATGGACATTGATATTTGATTCAATGATTTTCCTTGATTTATACTATACATTGATTGGTATTTATCCATAAAGCCTTTAGTTTCTTCCTCTTTGGATAGTCATTAATTTGAGCATTTAACACTTGGTTGTAACTTATTTGTGGAAAAATGTTCCTACTTTCATTGTTCAGCTTCTAATAAGACCAGTGGTGGAGCAGAGCACGAAAAAAAAAATTATTTTTTTCTTTCTGTTTTCACTTTTTGTACGCGGGATCCTAAAGTTAATGTTGTTTTTGCAGGAGCTGAAGCATGTTAATGAATTTATTTAGTAGTGATAGTTAATGGATTGTAAAAGTTTCTAATGTTTCTTTCCTGAGTCATGCAGGAGAAAAGTTTACTCTTCCATGAGTTGAAAAATAGGAACGTGCTATGCTGTGCTCACTGCAGTTCCCAACTTTGGCCAGATCAATTAGATTTTAGCGACAAATGGAGTTGATGTCCCTTGTAGGCTTCACTTCTGATCATTAATGTGAAGTTTAGCAAGTATTGAAATATCTCTGTTAACAAAAATGGACACTCAGGCGGTGAGGATAGTCACACATCTGATGACTTGTATAATTATGAATGCTATATAAGTCTTTTGGCCCAGAAGCATGCTTTTCGGCTGACCCTTTGAAGCTTTCTGTTGGCTATGGATCATGAAGAGAGGTAATTTAAATTATGCTGACGAATATATCCAGTATTTTCAGTTGAGAAAATACGGCTTGGCACCAATTATACAAAAAGTGGGAGGGGAATTCTGTGTGGATCATTGAGAAATTGAGAGTATGGTGGGGAATGACTAGCCTCTCTAATGCTGAATATTTCAATGTGATTGATTTCATTCCGTTGTATTTCCATTTCTACTTCAACTCATTTTGTCTTTACATTTAGTAAACTATATCAATATAATTCCAAGGTTCACAACTACCAAATTATTCTTCTTTAATTGGCCCATATCTGTACCTCTTTCTGTGCAGTTTTCCTTTCTGCAAATCAATCAGACAGAGTTCTATCAGTCACTTTACTATATTTTGATATTCATTAGAAAATATGTGACCTTCTACCAGAGATTGTCACTATAAGAGTTAAAGGAAATATGTATACAGTGATTCATCCGTTTATTTTTGGAAGCCACAAGTTATAGTCATTGATATTCAGCGATAGATGTCAGAAAAATCATAATACATGCACATGAGAAGAAATTAAAATGCAAGTGCCCAATACTTACAAAAGATGTAGAAGTAATTTGTGACTCGATAACGAATTTAGTAATAACTTAGCTCAAAATTGGCGGATGAAGCACGATAAATGTTTTTCCTTAGGACTGTTTCCCTAACTGGATACTCAATCAGGTGCAAGAGGGTGTTGATAGCCAACGTCCAGGATTTAACAGCCGCTAGACCACGGCTAAGGGCGTACTTATAGTAGCAAGTTCAGAAGAACACTCAAGAGAAGAAAGTTCTCATTTGAGTTATACGTTTATCTTACAAATGAAGGCTTTACATAGCTTTTAAGAAAGTCAAGCACATACATTTCAGAATAATAAATGCAAAATTCATGTATTTTATGTTTAAGTGAAAAACTGTGATGTGATTCATGAAAATTATCTAATCACGCCTTTGGAAATTCTACATATTAAATTAACATAAAACTCAAAAGACAAACTTTGAATTGTACAATATATATTTACACATCTAACTAATGCGAGTTAGTTTTTACTTCTATTTTAGTGTTAGCCATAAGCAACTTGTTTCATGCTTTGATATCCAATCAGTTCATTAAAAATTCTTTCCAATGATGATTAGTTTGGCGTGGCTACCGAGAATGCATGTTTTGAAATTCTCGGTCATCTGCGCCAATCTTTGATGAGGATGATGAGAATTAATGAACTTAGATTTTTACAAATTTTTTAACAATTTGTTTCAACATTGATTAGTTTGGTTAGGTTGACAAGAATGCATGTTTTTTGGTTCTTGAATTTTAGACAGACATTGACAGTGATGATGATTAGTCTTTTTGTTTTTGTTAGTTATATTTTTCTACCTTTGCCACTAGGTTTACAGTGATTTATGCGGTTAATTAAATGTATTGAGTGTTAGTATCAGACACATCTATTACCTTTGAAACTTGTAATTGATGCCTGTATGTTGTTCTGGAGCAGGAAGTTGGCTGTAGAAATTTTCTACTAGAAATTGACTTATAGTTGTGTAATATATATTATTTTTTGTTGAAATAATGTGAAATATTCATCACACATTAACATAGAATGCAACAAACAAGAAGAATATTGAGGAAAGAAGGAGAAAGAGAGAAGAAAGAGGAGGAAGAATTTAAGACGAGGATATTTATTTATTTCATATATCGAAGTGTATCTATTACAATGAATAAACCCTTGCAAAGAAATGCAAAACGTTAAAGGGATTTCCTAATATCATTTTAGAAATTCTGCTACATCTGTCCGTTAAAGGGATTGTAATGTGCAAGTGTGTGTGCAAAACTTGGCAACATCTAATTTCTAGCCATCACTTTACCGAGCATCACTTTGCACGTTCAAAAGCTGGCATTCTAATCCGACCCTCGGATGTTGGAAGAATTTCAAGAATACTTTACTTTATCGAGCCATCTGTAATCAATGTGATTGAATCTGGGCAGCAAGTAATCCTGAAGCTTGATACTAAATTGAAGAGTCCTTTGCTCAATGTTGACGCTCAAGCAATTGCTTTCCATGAGGGGAATACTAAGAGGAAGCGAACCATTAACCTGGATACCAAGAATCACAAGATCATTATAGTGAATTCGTGTAACGGCTTACTTTGTCTGTCTGAGCGCCCCCATAATAACCCAACCATTGTATGCAATCCGGTTACAAATGAGTATATAGAACTTCCAGCTCCTAGCAATGCTGATGAGGGTACGGTGTCTTGTGGATTTGGATTTTGTCAACAGACTAATCAATATAAGGTTCTTAGAGTGTTGTCTCCAGGAAAAAATCAGCATGCTGAATCACAAATTGAAGGAACAACATTCTATCCTTATAGGGTGGTTGAGATTCATACCCTTGGGACCAAATCATAGAGAAACATTGGATTTGCTCCCAGCTTCCAAAGCATAACATCTCCAACCTATCTTAATGGGGTCCTTCATTGGATTGGTGACGGATGTAGCGGGAAGGATCTTGTACTCTCATTTGAGTTTAGCAATGAGTGCTTCAAATCACTTCCTACCTCCAATTAGTCGTCCGAGTAGAATAAGCATGGGAATTATTGGAGATAGAGATAGTCTATGTTTATATGCTACTTCTGGTGTTGATTTGATTGACATATGGGTAATGAAGAGTTGCGGTTTTCAAAAATCTTGGTCAAAGTTGATCTCTATCAATTTTCCAACACTAGGGAGGTGGAATTCTTGCTATTTCCAGCTGATAAACTGCTGCGAGAAATTTTTCATATTCCTTGAGAACCAGATAATATATTATGATCCTAAAAGAGTAGAATTGAAGACTCTCAGACTTCATAGGATGGGATTTATTTCTAAAGCAGTTGTGTATACTCCGAGTTTTTTCGCCCTCAAGGATGTGACTGGAGCTAATACTAAATTGATGTAAGATCGTCTTCTTCTTGGCATTGCTTAATTTACTAGCTAATTTCTAATTTTATTTGTAACAGATATTTTAGTGCTTTGTGTTGACTACTATCGTCAATCCTTTCCCCTTTCTAACCCTCATAGACCCCATATACCAATTAAGCAGGAATAAATTATCTACATTCTTAATGGACATCTTGGTGGTTGGTCACGTCACTAAATTTTGTTCCATACCTGACCTCTTACCAAATATTTTCAAATATATAGTGATCCATCTACTTATTATTTCGATACTGCCCGTTATAGTTGTTTATATCGAGTGATATTGCTGTTAAAAAAATTGTATTATCTATACGCTACATATTAGATTTAAGATCAATACTTCCATGCGAAGTGCACAATAGTCTCACAAATGTTTGACTGATGCAGTTGGTTTTTACTTTTATTTCATTGTCAACCTTCTGCAACTCATTTCATGCCGTGGTATCCAACCATATAGATGTTCGTATGCAAGTTTATTGGGTTCTTACTATTAAAAAAAACTACTATTAACTCTGGATGAGAAGTGGAAACCATCTTTAAATAAAGAAATAAAAATAAAGAGATGAAAATGAGGTCAGTATGTTGATTTAATAAATTTCTCCTGGACACGCATTTCAGAATATCTAAATTTTGTACTCCGATTAGTTACCCGATGATGTTTGTAGAGAAATTAATTGAAGCTGATCTCGAGGATACTGAAATTTTATGTACGTGATTCTGTCCAATTTTTATTCTCCAGATAATTTGGATAGAGGCTCGGTAAAGTCCTATATCTTTGACTTTCAGTGAACACCATAGGGAATTTTTTAACCTTGCAATGCGTCATCTCTTACAAAATCAAGCTCTTTGTGTTTGTCCAGTTTGTCTGTCGAGACTAGAACGAACTGTGCTTTCCATGTTATGTTATTTGCTATTCTTAAAGCTTTCGTGATGTGAAATAACTCTTTTAACTGTTGAAACAGATCAATTGGATTCAAAATACCTGGTGATGCTATGTCTATATATCTAAGGGGGGACGGCATAGATGGATTAACGTTGGTCAATCAGCAGTTTGAAGAATTGGCATAGGTACTGGTGTAGTTGAGTTCTGAGGTCTAAACAGTTTGAAAAATTGTATTGCAGTTTGTCAATGTACTGAGAATGGTTAGTTGAATAAATGGATATGTGCTTTTAGTTTCTTGTTTACATTCTCTAATATCGAAATCTTCTTTAGCCTTCAATAAATATATATGTTCGATGTTGTTTATATCGTAGTGATGAAATTTGAAATGGAAATTTTCGAAAATCTTGCAATTTGCAAGGGCTTATCCATTGCGAAATTCCATAACAGAATTTTAAAGTTAATTGAAGTTTGTGATGGTGTTTTGAAGCCTTATTCCATTGCAGAGTTGTCATTTTTGTTTAAAATTTTGGGATGAAGTTTAAGATAAATTTTGTTTGCAAAATTCTTATAGATTTCAATAAATTAAAATCTACCACCAACTTAGCCTCTGTTTGTCTTCCATTATGGGAGAAAGAATTGAGTTTTGAATAGTATTTTTGGAGGAATGTGTGGTTAAAATTTAGCGAAATTTTATTGGTTTGTATGTAGAAAATATTATTGTGTGCCAAGTGTAAAATATTACGCTTTGTCATTTTATTTTGATGCAAACGTTTGTAACTTGGAATCAATATGTGAAATTTTATTGGCAAATTAGGCGACTATGGAAAATTTAATGTAAAAAAAGTGAATAACATGTTCAAATTTTTAATTAATTGAAAGTACAGTATGTTACTTTTTAATAAATAAAACGTAACATGTCACCTTATAATATAGAATCTTTTTAACATACAACCCAACAAAAATAAAAGTAATCATTGAATATTAATATAAAACATTCTGATAAGCATATTGTAAGCTTGGCCAAGGGCCTATGGCAAGAACTTTTAGAAAGTCGGGTTGATCGGGTGTCTTTACTCAAGCGATTATAAACACGAAGAATGAAACGTAATGAGAGGTTGGGGTCATGGAAAAGAGTTGAGTCGACCGACTCGATGATTGGAAGAAGCAAGATGAATGTTTTGTTAAAAAATAGCCAAATTATATAGGGTGCGACCTTTTAGCCCATGTTTGATGGCCATTAATTGGCAAAAATAAAGTTTGAAATAGTGAATTTTTAAGAATATGTGGTTAAAAAGTAGGAAAAAATTTCGAATTTATGTGCATAATATTTTATTGTATGAATGTGTAGTTGAAAATGAGTATGTATGAAAAGAGTTTTGAAATAAATAGTGTCAAATTAAGCAATGACACATTTTTTTTTTTTTTTATACTTTCTAATATACAATCTTAATTCAAATCTAACACACCGAAAAATAAAACTAACAACTAAATATTTAATTCAAAAGTTCTTTGTAACATTAGCCAAAGATGTTCCATTAGGAAAACTCAAATTATAATGAGTGATATTTTAATTAAAAAAATAATAAAAAAAGACAAACACAAACTTAGAGTAACATCTAAATGTTAGTTTATGATGTTTTTACAAGCACACTATAAGCTTAGCTTAATATGTTCTATTAGAAAAAAAAGCCAATCATAGAGTTCATGATCTTTTAATTAAAACACATCATGTCAGTAACAGTAAGCTCTTATCAATTTCACGAATATGCACATTTGGCAAACTGAAAAATTGGCTCGTACGAAATTGTGGCCACCCTAGTGTCACCATAAAACTCACAACCATCAATCCAAAGATGAATTTTCCTATATACTAGTGCGAGTATTCAGCATCTGAAGAAATTTTACATAATAAAAATCTCGATGATTCATGTTGCGTTTCTTTCACTTTTCGCTAAGTTCCGAGTTTTCCTTGTTGGAGCGATAAATTTATAACTTGAATTCCGTCAACATTATTCATGTTTTTCTCTATCCCCCAGCCTCACCCTCTCCCTCTCCCTCACCCTTCATACTCTCTACACACTCATTGAGAGAATAATGTTGTGGAAGACATATTCTATCTTACGGATTATCTAAATTTACAACGAGATAGTAATTTCTATTCATGAACTCGATATTCTTTAATGCGCTAATGAGTGAGATTTGATTATACAATCAAATACCTTGCTACGTTAGGATCTAATAGAAATCAAAGTGACCACGCATTCGCGTTCAGAATCCGTCACCTTGTTAGATTTTTAATGAGCCTGTTTAAGTTTTTCTTTGTGAAGTTTAAATTTGAACTTACGCTGGATCATAATTCGTGATTTCATCATGAAAAAAATTATTAAAAAAAAAAAAAAGAGAGCTCAAGTGAGAGTATAATTAGAAGGGTGAAAAGATCACTTTAGCCTGATCTAATTATTTGACGTCCGACATAAAGACATATACGTCCGAAGATGTGATGTAAAAATTTGAAAAAGTTAAAGATGCTCAAATGTCTTTCCTTGTTGAGTTTGAAATAGTGTAGCTAATTTTCTTCATGAAGTGAAACTTCTTTCAATTTCAAAAGAGCTTGTAGTTTTTGCAGGCTTTATTTCTTTTAGGGGTTGATTGGGAGTTAATTTTTTTTTTCCACCGATATTGATCAGTTTTGGATAGCACTATGAAGAGTTGAAAAAATCGGTGCTTGCTAATTTTTTTGAGCATTGATTTTTAATAGTTTAAAATCATCCAAAAACCAAAACCGATGTTGTGTAATTTCGACCGGTTTTCTCAACCTACCAAATTGGCAGATTTTGGCCATTTCTCATATTAAATTCTAATTTTACCCTATATAAAATAAATATTTCCGACCAACATATTTTCTTCAAAAATTAGTTTAATATTTTGATAAAGGTTATATTTTTTTAGGAGTTTGTTTCATTTTAACTTCTTTGTCCTATATGAAAAGAGCCTATTTATAGACTTTGATATTGAATAGAAATTGATTTTTTGTCCTTCGAATTTCTTTTATATTTTCTCCCATTTCCTCTCTTTCTTCTTTATCTATCTCTTTTATTCTCACTCTTGTTCTTGGTCATTGTATCCTAGGTTTTCTATGGAGTTAGAGGGAGATGTAAACCAGTTTTTTTTTTTTTTTTCGCTAATGCACTCTGTAAAGTGCACCTATTTTCCAAATTCAGCAAGTGTATCTTAACAAACACGTGGCCAAAGTCACATATTCAAAATGATGACGAGTACATGAAACTAGAAAATGAAGATGCAACGAATGCATCATAAAGTATTAAAACAAGCATTCAACTTCGGCAGCACTTCATGACAGCTGCACAAGATTCATAAATCTATTTATTTTGTGATATCATGAAGTAATTTTCATAAATCTCAAATATTGAAATAGTTTAACTTGATTCAAAGTTACTAGTGTTATATGAGGGAGCTAGGATAGATGTATTAACGTTACTTGCCCATTAGTTTGAAGAATTGGCTTAGGTACTGGTGAAGTATCGTTCTGAGATTTAGCCGGCTTAAATTCTAGATTTTAATTTAAGTCAAAATTAACAATTAATTTTAACTATATATTTCATTAGATCCACGATTTTTCAAGTTCACATTTCATTAACTTTTATCAAAATCTACTAAAAATCTGATCTAATAAGTTGTTTGAACAATTATATAACGCAGTTGGTCTAGGTACTCAGGATGGTGATTTGAACGAATGGAGATGTTCTTTTAGTTCCTCGTTTAACATTCTATATACTAAAATCTTCTTTAGCCATTATTATCATGTTTGGTTTCATCTACAAATAATTGTGTACATACATTACCAGTGATAGAATATTCAGTTAACTTTAACTGATTATAATTCCTTATGTAGCCTTCCAATTCTTTTTTCCTCACGGATACTCTTGCACACACTGTGCACGACCATGCACGCATGCCCTCATTGTTGTATTAAGAGACTTAATTCGACCAATAAGTCTTTCGTTTATACCAATACGGACTAGGAAAAAGGGTCTAAAATAGATTGACGAAAAAATAGCGATGAACCAATGACACGATACAAAAATTTGGAATTATATAAGCACACAAATGGTTTTTCTTATCTCCCTTCTCAATTTCGAAATAGTGTAGCTCATTTACTCTCTCTCTCTCTCTCTCAAGAAACTCCTCATTTTTCGATCTAACAGATATATCTTTGTGTGGTCCAAGGTCCAATTGTCGTGAAATTTGGATAGCAAGTGCACAACACATTGGGCTTCAAATCTGCATGGTTAAGATCGAGATCCGACAGCTCATTTGTGGTTTATCCATACTGCAGGAACAGCGATATTGTCTGTGAGATTTTTCCTTCTTGTTGGATTTGAGTTATTTTCCAATATCATGTATCTTGATATCATGCTTTTATTTCTCACATCAGTTTGGTGTTTCCTTCCATAAATTTGCATAATTGGTTGGATTTTAAAGTTAGTGTTTTGATCTTGAATATGGTAATTATTAAATATTTTCTTAGAATTTGTTGCGAATCAGAAAATTAATGAACTGCATTTCCAGTAATCAAATTGGTATTTTTTTTTTTCAGTAATAGAATATCTAGTTACTTTTAATTTATTATAATTCTTTATTTGGGTTGTCGATGAAAAGTAGGCCGTGAGGAAAACTTTATTCCTCACTTGTTTTGTATTGTTGCTAATGTTTTTATTTTATATTGCTTGTCCAGGTTTCATCTAATAATGGGCATAACAATGCGTAGAAGTTCAAGAGCATCCATAATAGAAATTCTGCTACATTTGTAGATTAAAGGGATTGTAATGTGTAAGTTGTGTGCAAAACTTGGCCCCAAGACGGCATTCTAGTCTAACCCTGGGATGTTGGACGAATTTCAAGAACATGTGACCTTATCGAGCCATCTATAATCAATTTCATTGAATCTGGGCAGCAATAAAAATGTTAATTGACAACAAATTAAAGATTCCTTTGCGAAATGTTGAGGCTCAAGCAATTGCTTTATATGAGATTCTAAGAGGAAGCGAACCATTACGTAGATAACAAGAATCACAAGATCATTATAGTGAATTCGTGTAACAACGTTCTACTCTAATAGGGTAGTCGAGATACACATCCTTGGGACCGAATCATGGAGAAACATTGGATTTGCTCCCAATTTCCAATGCATAACGTCTTCAACCTACCTAAATGGGGCCATTCATTGGATTGGTGATGGATGTAGCGAGACGCATCTTGTACTCTCATTTGAGTTTAGCAATGAGTGCTTCAAATCACTTCCCCTACCTGTAATTAGTTGTCCGAGTAGAATAAGCATGGGAATAACTAGAGATTGTCAATATTTGTCTTCTACTTCTGGTGTTGATTTGATTGAACTATGGGTTGTTGGAAAATCGCAAGTATAAAGTGACAAACAACGCTGGGAAGGTCTTCAAAATTACTTCCAATTTCTGTAGAAATTTCGACTGAGTAATGGTTGGAAATGGACTCCAAATAAATCATAAAAAATGTGCAGTATAGCAGTAATAATATCAAAGTCGAGGCAAGTGTTAAACACTTTATGCTTAAGTCGAATTTGTTTCGCAACGGTGCCTACAATTTATGTTAATCAATTCCCAAGATACAACGACTATCTTCTTATGTAAGTAGTACTACAACTTACAAGAAACATCGAATCAGAACTTGGTTTACGAACTCCGGTATGCAAAGTTGAAGAAAACCTGAATTTATGCAATAAGAATACAAGAATTTGGTTGAGAAATGAGAGAAAATGAATGCTATATGATTGCATATCATTTGTGTGAAGATTGGGACGTCCCTAGGGTCCTATTTATAGATGTTGAAGGGTTGTTGACTAAGTAGTGCGAGCCAAAATACAGCAGTCGTACGTTTCTAGATTTTAGCCCGCTGTCCGCTCGCTATGTCGCTCGAGCGATACTTTCAGTAAACCCGTCGCTCGCTGTTCGCTCGAGCGAGTGATAAGCGATAGTATCATTCAATTTTTCACATTTTTTCTTCCAATTTTGGACCACAAATTCTCATTAATCTGAAATTGGTTTTGAGGCGAAACCATTTCGAAGCGACAAGTAACAAATAAACGAGTTACGTTTTGGCCGAGGTTGATATGAAGTCACACTTTCCAATGCTTGGTTTTTGATTCTTAATCAATCTTTCTCGTGTTTTAAACCAATTTCCAACATGGGTAATGAAGAGTTGCTGTGTTATCTCCAGGAAACAATCAGCATGCTAAATCTCAAATTGAAGAAACAACGTTCAATTCTAATAGGGTGGTTGAGATTCATACCCTTGGGACCAAATCATGGAGAAACATTGGATTTGCTCCCAGCTTCCAATGCATAACGTCCCAACCTATCTGAAAGGGCCCTTCATATTAGAAAATAATCAAGATGCTGAAATAAAGGAGCCAACGAGAAGAAATCAGCAGCACCAGCAAGGAGCATCAGCAGACAACTAGCAACTATGCTGGACCACAAGCTAACAGAATGAAGAAACCTCTAGAAGATTATTGTTAGGAATTTTGTTAGCAATCTGTTGTAAATTCCATTTTCTAGCAAGTGAAGGATTGTTCTAGAATAGTGTAAATTCTGTATATATATATATTCTTCTGGCATTGTACATTTTCATCAAGCAAGATTAATACAATTAATTCTCTCCCAGTTCTTATTTTTATCTATTCCTTACTTCACATTTTACATACTTGAAATGGTATCGGAGCAAGGTTTGGAAGAATCTAATGCTGGGAATACACAAACTCAAAATCCAAATCCAAATTTCAATTTATCCGGCAGCTCATCGAATGTTGTGAATCAAGATCTAGTACAACCAACTAGCCCATATTTCATTGGGAGCAATGATCATACTGGAGCCATGCTTATTACTCACACCTTGGATTCTAACAACTACCATTCTTGGGCAAGGTCAATGAAGAGGGCATTAAGGATTAAAAATAAGTTGGGTTTTATTGATGGAAGTCTGATTGAACCAGCAGATCCTAGTGACCCACTCATGGAACATTGGCTAAGGTACAACGACTTGGTGATTACATGGATGCAAAACATCATAGCAGTTGACATAAAGTGTAGCACAACCTATGCTGAAACTGCTCAGCAGCTATGGATAGAACTTGAGCAACGTTTTACTCAACAAAATGCGCCTCGAATTTTTGAAGTTAAGCAAGCCATAACCATGCTACTGCAAGGCCAAGATACTGTGAGTGCTTACTTTTCAAAATTCAAAACTCGCCTAGATGAACTTATAAACTATGAAGCTGTCCCCCACTGCAGCTGTGGAGGTTTAGAGATTATGATTCTCAATCAACAAAGAGATTGGGTAATGAAGTTCTTGATGGGGTTTAATGACTCATATAAAGAAATTAAGGCACAAGTTCTGTAAATTAAACCTTTTCCTAGCCTCAATGAAGTCTACTCAATAATACAGCAGGAAGAAAAGAGAAGGGATACATCAACTGAAGGTTCTATGCATGAATCAATGGCCCTCCTCACAAAAGAGAATTTTAGAGAAAATGGGAGACAGAACTTTTATGCGCCAACAAGGGAGAGATACTATTGCACCTTCTATAAAATAGCAGGACATTCACTTGACAGGTGCTTCAAAGCTAATCCAGACAAACCTATTTGCACCTACTGCCAGATGCCTGGTCATCTAATGGAGAAATGTTTTAAACTTCATGGATATCCCCTAAGACACAAGTTGAATGGGAAGGAAAGGAGTTCAACAAATCAAGCCATCACATCCCCATGTGCCACACGCCAGGTTGAAGGCAACAAAACTCAAGTAGAATTAACTCAAGAGCAAATTTCACAACTCATGGCTCTTCTCAAACCTACCTCCAGTTCCCAAAGCCAAATGCATTCAGCTAACAATGCTAAGAGTGTTTATACTTTCACTTTTGCTGATGAAAACATACACCAATTGTCTGGTATTTCCTTTTGTGCCAAATCAAAATACATAAACATTTCAAAAGCTTCATGGATCATAGATACAGGGGCAACAGATCACATGATCTGTTTCACCTCTTTCTTTTCATCTATCCACGCTGAAGTTACTTATTCTATTTCTTTGTCTAATGGAGACACGGTTCCTGTCACTCATGTAGGAACTGTAAAAGTTTCAGACACATTAACACTACAGGATGTTCTATGTATACCTAGTTTTTCATTCAATCTTATCTCTGCAAAGAAGTTGACCCAAATGTTAAATTGCTGTCTAATTTTCTTTTCAAATTGTTGCTATATTCAGGACCTTGTAGCCGGGAAGACGATTGGCATGGGTGAAGTGAAGGAAGGACTATATCATATGAAGCTTGGAGATTTCCTATCTCAGCCTTAAGTGATTTCCAAAATAAATTAAATAGGCAGATCATCAGCTCTACCTCTTCTTCATCTGTCATGAATACTAGTGATTTTGATGTTTGGCATTATAGATTAGGACACACATCCTATTCAGTTTTGGATATTGGTAGTGATGTTCAATTCTCAAAGGCTATTAATAAAAAAAATCTTGTTCTATATGTCCATTATCTAAGTTACACAAGTTACCATTTTCCACCAGCACTCACAAATCTGAAAGATGTTTTGAACTTTTA
>CAIGRN010113140.1:0-10803 GCA_903798345.1 Fraxinus anomala | reverse complement strand
GTTCATTGGGCAGCTGTTCTTCGTAGTTTGTGGTATTTTTGGGGTAGAGTCTTTCACTTCCATCCACCTCTTCCTTGGGGCTACGTGCATACTCTAGCCTCATCTTCTTTTTCTTTATTTATTTGGATTGTTTAACAGAATTAAAATTACATTCAAATCCATAGCCTTTGAATCCGATTTGCAAATTAAGCAAAAGTAAAAATAAAAATGTATAATCTATTTTAATAAAATTAAAATTAAATCTAAATTTTATGTGTAGAAATATGTTCTGTGTTGGTATCAAGTTGTTTTCACTTGTTTTGTTGCATATATCCATTTTTCAAATAGGCGCTGACATTAGTTTTAGATGTCCATGTTTAAATGTTACATGGCTTTTAGTGGCAACACTACATGGGGATAGGGTAGTGGCCACGCTAAAATGAGTGATGTGTTCGGTAGATAAATCCGTTTTTTTTATAATTTTAATCCGTATATTCGTTGTTGACCTCATTTTCTGCACCAATGATGTGGCCAATAGATCTAGGCTCCACTCACGTCTATACCTATGGCTCTTGCACGCTGGACAATCTGTTAAAAACACATGGCCTTCTCCGGATGTGGGGGAGACGGTCATGAGCACTCTAACAATTAAGTCAATCAACTTGTATAGATATATTTAGGTGTGAGATGGACGGAAGACGTGAGCCATGCTTGTGTATGGGCATTGGGACCTATAAGAGAATAAATGAGAGCAGTATTTCTATGAGAGCGTAAATTTATGTTACTTTCAAATGATATTAAGTGTGAGTTTTTATAGTAGAAGAGGTAGAATGGTTACGGTTGGATGAAGAGACACGTGACCGCATTTTGATGGTTGAGGGGCCTTATTATAGGCGTCATTCAATCAGTCCTAGTTTCAGGGGGCGTTAAATGATTCTGAAAGTAGTCACCTTACGGCATAGGCCTGTCATATGAAGAGTAGGCTAATGAGTTGACTTGATACGGTGACTGTTGCAAAGAGGTCACATCAATCAATTATAGAGGATCTTCTAGGAGAGAAGTAATTTTATTTCGACTTTCAAATGACTAATTTACATGACATTCTTGTTATGATATCCTTTATCTTTGTTTAAATCACATAATTTCTGAACATCTTATATGATTTTGTGTAAGGGCATTGTGTATTTAGATTAATTCTTCTGTTTGGTCTTTTTTCTTCTTATCATATGATGCGAAGGTAAGCAATACTACCAGAAAAGTTATGCATAATCAGATGTAGTCCACTTTCATTAAATAGTATACATAATTACAACTGCAGTATCGAATCAAATTCCATAAATAGTTTATAGGAATGTAATCACATTGGAACTGGAGCACAATCACATTGGAGCTGGGGCACAATCTACAGGTGAAGATGGAGAAGGAGCAGCAGCAGCAGACATAGGACTAGCAGCAGCAGCAGCAATAGGGCCAAAAGCTACACCAGAACTTTGAATCTGTGCCATTGAACGCCGTGAACTTGTTTGTTGAGATTTGCACAGATAAGGTAAAAATGCCCCTGTTAATTGTTAGTAAATACAATGTTAGAGATGATAAAGATCACTTTTTCTAATATTTGAATAGTAGAGTTATTGGTAAAAATGAAGACAGAATAGTATCTGTCATTTGTATGAAAAAAATGCCCCAGACCCACCCCTCTTGCCAGGGGTGTGCTGGGGGTGCGGTGGTTGTTGTGGAGGTCACCTTCTCCTAGGGCCAAATTGGAGTAAAGATCAACAATGTTGGGACAATTCTGGTAACACTGTGGTGAGCATAGCTTTGCGGTGAACTGAGGATCTAGGAGGGAGTCCGATGAGATCCCAACAGATTTTCTATCAACCCCACACGCAATTACACATTCATCAGCCTCAATATAATCGTGCAAGTTAAGGGCAACCACTTCAGATGTCTTGCATTGGAATTGCATAGTTCCATAATTTGATGTGTACGTCTCTAACAGGCATCGCTTCCCAGAGGAAGAGATTGAGAAAGAACACAAACCAACCGGCAATTCCTCGCAGACTAGCACCCCTGCATCCAGGAAGAAAGAGAAACATAAATGTTAGTCATAGCATGGGATTGGACAATAGATCAAGAAAATTAATGGAAGAACTCTTATTTTGGATTACCAAGTGCTCCCTGGAGGAAGAGAGCAAAGGCGAGGAAGATGATCATTTTCATTTTAGTACAGAAACTTGATTTTTGCTTAGGAAAAGTTGATTTTTCTTGTGGCTTGGTGATGTTGGGAATGGTGTGAAGTGATTTTCCTGCAGAACTTACACGCAGAAGATGATTTTTATAGTGTCTGGTATGGGGGTTGGGAGGGTGGGCTTGCGGCAATTAGGATAGGGAAGGGCAGGGGCTTAACAAAATGACATGGTAGTGGTACTGTTTTGAGAAGTATTTTGGAATAATGTATGGAATTTGGTTGAAGGAATGTCTGTCTATTAACTTTTTATGTTTTATTAGACTCTCTTATAATAGTAAATAATAATATTTGCCTCGTCATCAATGGAATTTGGAAGCCGGAGCGCACAGGCAAAGTTGCCAATCTTTGTACTATTCTGAATTGATTTCTGAATGCTGAATTGTTTTGTTTACAGCTCACTTCACGTACAGGGTACGTCTAAAACATCGAATTAAGATTAATAAGATAAGAACTGAGATGACTTAGTGAAGGTGGAGATGGAGGTGGAGTGGAAGGTGGTGCCGATCGAGAAAGAGACTTGGATAGTTGCGTCATATTTAGCATCGACCCAAAGACGCCTCATTCTTATGACTGATGCAATTCAGGTAGAGCAAGTGAGAAGATGAAGGATGGATCAAAATTAACTTATTAAGTGTTAGTAGATCTACCTTTTTCATTTTTTTTTTTTTAATTCAACTGAAAGTTCAAAAAATTGTTGGACCAGTGATGTGTACTAAACCACTTTGCCATTCATTGATGAAAAGCAAGCATTATTATTATAGGAAAAAGTCTTAATTAACATAACAAGTAAACAGACAAAAATTCCTTCAAACAATTTCCATGTTATGACAAGATACATCTCAAACAATACCATTACAATGTCATTTAGCTAAGGCCCTCACGAATAAACAAGAAAAAAACTATAAAACCCATTTCTGTCTGTACCATACCAAAGGGAAAATCACTTCACTCACATCATCAAGCTACAAAATATCAATCTTCAGTACCAAAATGAAAATGATCATCTTCCTTGCCTTTACTCTCTTCCTCCAGGGAACTCTTGGTAATCCAAAACAGAAATTCTAGCTCAATATCCTGTCCCATGCTTCGACTAACGTTTTTATTTCTCTTGGATGCAGGGGAATTAGTTTGCGAGGAATTGCCAGTTGGTTTGTGTTCATTTTCAATAGCAACCTCCGGGAAGCGATGCCTGTTAGAGACATACACATCAAATGATGGAACTATGGATTTCCAGTGCAAGACATCTGAAGTGGTTGCAATTAACTTGCACGAGTATATTGAGGCTGATGAATGTGTGATTGCGTGTGGGGTTGACAGAAAATCCACTGGGATCTCATCTGATTCCCTCCTTGACGCTCAGTTCACCACCAGGCTATGCTCACCGCAGTGTTACCAGAACTGTCCCAACATTGTTGATCTTTACTACAATTTGGTTCTTGCAGAAGGTGATCTCTACAACCCCAATTTTCCCTGACAAAATCACCTCATCTAAAAACTTAAGTTATTGTTGACATTTTTCTTGAACCTTGACATGTGCACTTTTTCATAAATGGAAACTCAACACAGTGGTAATTTACATCTTCTAATGGTGTTTGTTAACGCTTTTAACAGGAGCATTTTTACCTGATTTGTGCAAATCTCAACGAACAAATTCACGCCGTTCAATGGCTCAGATTCAAAGTTCTGGTGTAGCTCTTGGCCCTGTAGCTGCTGCTGGTCCTATGTCTGCTGCTGCTCCTTCTCCATCTTCGCCTGTAGATTGTGCTCCAGCTCCAATATAATTACCATCCCTACGTACATGTTCGGTTTGCAGTACTTAATCATAGTATAATGAACGAGATTTTCGTCTCTTTGTGTTCCTTGATACCATCCATTACTATCCAATCATCCGTGTACCAAACACACCATATATATTTATATGTAATTTGATTTGATACGGCAGCTGTAATTATGTATACTATTTAATGAAAGTGAACTACATCTGATTATGCAAAATTTCTTCTCTGTTTTTTGACTGAAATGATTTGTAACTTGAATGTATGAATTTATATTTTTTACTCGTAAGCTTTCAGAAAGTATTCAGATTGGAGAACTCAATAAAGAAAGCAAAATAACTCAAGTAATTTACAATTCGTGAAAATTTATATATTTCTTCCTCTATGTAAACCTAATCTACTGATCTTTCATAGCCAACAACAGCCTCTTCCTCACAAAAGTATCTTCCTATTTGTTTCAATCCTTCAAGCGAAGAGATTTCGAGTTTTTTGTTGATCAACTGTTAGCTTGAGGGGGACACGAAAGCTATAAATAATTAAAGGACCATTGTGTAAATAAAATTTCTGAATTTTTATGTTCATATTTGTTTCTTAGATTTGTTAATTGATTGGGTTAAACCTAAAAAATATATCGGAATATAAGAGTAGTTGTGGGTCCCATGAAATGTGCGGTTAAAATTAATTATTGAATTTGACTGAGATTTTAATCTAAACTTTTGCTGAATTAAACACACAATGGTCATTTAATTATTTATGGCTTCCTAGACCAACAATAGTTTAGGAAACCACTTTTGAGTTTGTCTTGAGTCTTTGAAACTGCGAATAGGATAGTGCCTTAAAGAGGATATCAACAATTTGAGCAAAGGTTGGGACGTATGGGATGTTAGAATCTTCTTTTGAGAAAGATTATTACATACAAGTGTTTGCTATTGAAAAACGAATTAACAAGTCTGACAAAGAATAGATTTTGTTGCATTGACAAGTTGCGGGTACATCAGGCAATGGGTAGATAATAATGTTTTAAATAATGTTAGTGGAAAGACACATGCTTGTACTCTATGGAGTAAGCTTGAACAATTGTATGCTACAAAAGATTGAAAATAATAAAATATTTCTCATTAAGCAGATGATGACTTTGAGATACGAGAATGGGACTCCTTTAACTGATCATCTGAATACATTCCAATTAATTATTAATGAGTTGGCTGGATTGGGTATTAAGTTTGATGAGATTTAGGGGTTATGGTTGTTTTGTTCACTATCGGACTCGTAGGGGATGCTCAGAACTTCATTATCTAACTCTCTTCTGGATACTATCGTCACAATAGATCTAGCAAGTAGCAACCTTTTAAATGATGAGATGAGAAGAAAAACACAGGGATTCTCTTCAGAGTCACAGGTCCAAGCTACAAAAAAGATGGGGACAAGTAAGAACACTAGTTCGAAGAACAGAGATAGAGGTAGAGGAAAGTTGAACATGTTTGCGAACATCTAGTGTTATTATCGTTGGAAAAAGGAACACATCAAGAAACATTGTAAACAATGGAAGAAAAAAAAAAGAATGAGAAAGAGAATGGAGAGACAAATGAGTGTATTGCCCTTTCTGCGATAGAGACAGAGTTTATTGCAGCAATAGAGACGACTAAAGATTTGCTATGGGCAGAGAAGTCCTTGATAGAACTTAGTTTCGAGCAGCAGATATATAAGTAATTTTGTGATAGCTAGAGTGCTATTCATCTTGCTAGAAAATCCATTTTCAATGCAAGATCGAATCACATTGATGTACAATACCATTAGATTAGAGATACATTGAATGACAAGTTGATGGTGTTGACCTATGGTTGATCTCATGTTTTGATTATATCAAATAAATTATTTTACCTCTAATAATTGGATTCAAGTCTTCATAGTGATTGAGGGCAAGTTGATCAGTTGGAGACAAAAAGATTGCTATCAAGAGACTCGCAATTTACGATAAAAGAAAATCGAAATGGAAGTCGAGAATGCATGTCAAATCAATCGAAGACAAGAACAAATCAAGTATTCTTGTCAAATTAAGTATTCATTGAAAATATTAGACTTAGATGCTTTGGATATATATGTAAACGGTAAAATATTTTAATCCTTAACAATGAATCACCAAAAGCTCAAAAATTGAATTTTTATGTAGGAGAAAAAATTTACATCATAAAAACGCTACATAAAAATTATTTTTAAAAAAATTACTTGAATTTTAAACCTTTTGTAAGTATTATTTATCTTGAAAAATTAAGTGAAAACGTCATTCAAAAGCTTACATTTCTCAAAATAATCAAGAACGAAAAATTCGGGGAAAACTTTTCTATGCGGATGTCCAGTTCATCCAAAGCTCAAATTTTTAATTGTTCTGAATTCTGACGCACAATAGCCAGTTTGGCTATTCGATTCAGTATACAGATGTTTGGATGGGTCGTCCGATTGGCCATAAACTTTGGCGTTTTGACTACTATAAATATCACTTCACTCTATATTCAATACAACAATTTTAAGAGTATTTACGTGAGATATTTTTGAGCAAAACTATATTGATTTATCTTTATCAAATCATTTACATTGAAAAACTTTTGATTGCATTAACTTTTGAAAATCATTCTACTAAACATCAAATTTTTTCTCACGTAACACTTGAGCTTCATTCATTGGCCATTGTTATTTGTTAAAGTGTTAGCCTATTTCTCTTTTGATACTTAATTTGATCATATAATTTATTAAAAGAGAAGTCTCAAATTATAAAATCAACTTTCGTTTAAATTTGTAGGTTGTATTGAGGTACTGTAAAGCTCAACATTGTATAAAGATCGATGCCTCTTGTTTGTAAGTCACCGAAAGCATTGTAAATGATTTTTATTGCACCACAAGTCAATCAACATATTGAAAATGTCTTACTCGTGTTAGAGAGCTTGATAACGGAGGACGTAGATCGTTGCTTTGGATCGAACCTCCACAATTATATCGTTTGCATCATCTCTTCCTTTTAGTTATTGCATTTATAGTTGTGCTTATTATTTGATTTTATCTTTTTAGTCTTAACTTGTTTGAATTTATATTAATCATTCGAAAACGTTTTAATAACAAATTCACCCCCTCTTGATGAACCCTTCTTGGGTTATCAGATGGAATTTGAGAAAGTGCATACTAGTCATAATGATTCTAATATGTTAACGAAAATACTACCAAAGAAAAAGTTTGAATTTGTTCTCCTCGTCAGAAGGGAGAGATTTATAAGGTTATTTTCTTGGATGTGGAGGAAATCCCAAGTCTAGGGGGGCCCAAATCCTATTAAGATTTTAACACTAGGATGAGTTTAAATATAAGAACATAGAAGGAAAAATAGTCCTAGCATTTTTCCCAAAAAGAAAGAAAAAATAGTTTTTTTTTTCCTGAGCCCAAATTTTATCAAAGCTCTGATTCTGGGTCATACATTGTCCGATTGAGTTGAAATTTGTAGGAGACGTTCACAAGACAAGAATCTACAATTTGAATGATCCAATTTGAAGCTCGGAAACATTGGTTTGTGTGCATGTACAGTAATCAAGGGTGTATTGGTATAATCTTTCTATTTCGTATTTTATTGTTGAGATTTTCATTATTTTGATAAAATATAAGTTGTAGCCTCTAATTGTATGTAGAGAAGTTTTCGTGCACCCATTATTTGGCTAATAGTGGAGGTTTTGACTGGACTAAATCCCCGTGGTTTTTATTCCTCGTACCGGGTAAGTTTTCCACATAAAATAATTGCTTGTGTTTTTTAGGATTGGTTTGATTATCTTTAGATTATTTATGAAGGCAGGCAAAGTTGGAAAGTATATTATCAGAAATACTTAATCTTACCGCCTTGAAAAGTTACTATAGATTACATTCTAATTTATACACGCCAGAGGACATAGGGAAATGCATCAGAATAAACGTGGCTATTACATATTGAAGAAGACTTCTTAAATTACTCTTTCAATTATTGGAATACTAGTACACATTTGACTAAAATAAAGTTCAGTAAATGATTCTTGAAAACTTCAATGATCATTAATTTGGTTTATTTTCCAACAATTTCCAACATATAATATTGTATAAAATGAACGTTACTTATTGTTTCGAGGGAGAAGAATTATTCCACTGTGTATTTATTTGTTTGCATCTCTCCCAACAAGAAAACCTCTTCTATTTTCTCTCTTATGAAATAAAAATGTTGTTCAATGTACATAGCTTTGGGGTGTAAGACATGACTTGCCGATAGGAAAATGGAGCTTATCACACAATAGTACAGTAGATTTGATGTGCAATTCATGAAGTAACCGAATGATTTTAGCTCCTGCATTTGCAAAACTTGGAAACTCATACGGTTTTTTGCTTCTTAGAGCTCTAAGTAATCAAGTTGTCTCCCATTTAAACAATGTAAAACTCGTTGTTTTAATTCATTCACTTCAGTATTTTGTTTCTTTACTTATCAGTGGCAAGTTTATAAACTGAATAAATAAATGCTTACAACTATTTTGTCTTCTATGATCTCAAATTTAACTCATTGACTGGTTAGTTATAGCTTTCAAATGTGCCCCAAAGGGAAAAAAAAAAATGCATAAACTTTTCTCATACCAAAAAATAAAAAATAAAAAAAAATAAAAAATAAAAAATAAAAAATAAAAAAAAATTACAAAATATGAAAAGAGTAGTGGGTATTTTTCTTCACATGTGAAGAAACAGAACCGTTTGGACCTAGCCATCCAACAAGGCTTGTGCCGTGTCAAGGGAAATAATCTCAAATCGAATAAAGATGAAAATATAGACCAATTTATAAGAATTTGAGTTACTCCTCTTAATAAGATTGACATTTAAGATGGAACTCCAAATCTTAATATGATATCAGAGTCCATTAAACTTCAACGAACAATTCGATCCGATTGAGATTAAAAAAAATGAGCATACGGATTTCAAGATTGGTCTGCTCAAATGAACTACCATCTTGCGGAAGCATGTTAAGGGAAAGAATTTCATATCGAATAAAGATGAAAATATATACCAATTTATAAAAGGTTTTAATTACTCCTCTTAATAAGGTTGACCTTTCGATCGAGCCAGAGAGGCGAGTTGGCTTCTGCGGGCTGATTTCAGTTTTTCAGTTTAATAAATTATTTTTATAGAATCCACAAAAGAAAATAAGAAAAACTTCAAATGTTTTACTAAACTAAACTAGTTAAATGGGACAAAGATTCCTTCAACCAAATTTTTTACAGTTTGCCAAAATACCTCTCAACCACTACCATTAAAATGTCATTTTGCTTGCTTCCAACAAATCTACCTCACCCCTCCACCCCCTACCCCATAGACACATTCACCATATAAACCATCTTCTGCATGTAGGCAAATCGCTCACTCCATTCCAACATCATCAAGCCACAAGAAAATCAATTGTTCCCAAGGAAAATTAAGTTTCAGTACTAGAATGAACATTATTATCTTCCTTGCCTTTGCACTTTTCCTCCAGGGGACTCTTGGTAATCCACAACACAAGTTCTTCCATTAGTTTGCTAGATATTCAGTCCCGTGCAATGCCTAATATTTTTGTTTCTCTTCTTTCTTGGATGCAGGGGAATTAGACTGTGAGGAATTGCCAGTTGGTTTGTGTTCATTCTCAATAGCATCCTCTGGGAAGCGGTGCCTGTTAGAGACATCTGCATCAAATGATGGAACTACGGATTTCCAATGCAAGACATCTGAAGTGGTTGCAATTAACTTGCACGAGTATATTGAGGCTGATGAATGTGTTGGTGCGTGTGGGGTTGATAGAAAATCTATTGGGATCTCATCGGACTCCCTTCTCGATTCTCAGTTCACCGACAAGCTATGCTCACCACAATGTTACCAGAAATGTCCCAACATTGTTGATCTTTACTACAATTTGGCTCTGGGAGAAGGTGATCTTCACAACCCTCAATTCCTCCACACACATCCAACCTCCCCGGGACCTTCTCATCTAACTTAAATAGTGAATCAAATTTATTTATTTACGTCTAATCTTCAACACAGCCCCTCTAACTGGCCCATAGATATTTTTTATTCAAGTATTGACACATACACAATTTTCATTAGTGGGACTCGAAACAGTGAGAGTTTGCATCTGCTAATATGGTATTTGCTAACAATTAACAGGAGCATTTTTACCTGATATGTGCAAATCTCAACGAACAAATTCACGCCGTTCAATGGCTCAGATTCAAAGTTCTGGTGAAGCTCCTATGTCTACTGTTGCTCCTTCTCCATCTTCGCCTTTAGATTGTGCTCCAGCTCCAGTGTAATTATGTCCCTATGTGGTATGTAGTACTTGATAGAACTAAATAGTGTAATGAATAAAATATTAGTTTGTTTTTTCGTCTCTATTTACAGTACATGCCCTATATGTTTTATGTAATTTGATTTGATACAGCAGCTGTAATTATGTGTACTATTTATTGCCAGTTAAATACATCTTATTATGCATTATTTTTTCTCCTTTTTTTTCCCTTCAGTTATTTGATCAATACTATTTATTTTTGAGTTTAAATTTTATATATGTTTATGATATATTTTGACAAAAAAATTGAGATTGGGGAACTCAATATAAAAAAAAAAAAATAATCACATACTTCACAATTCATGAAACGCTATAAATTTCTCTGTCAATGTAATAAACCAAATCAATGGACCTCCAACAGCTAGTAAAAGACTTGAGAACAAACAAAAAAATCTTGTTTCTGTTTCGCGCGGATTATCGCTAACAATTAAAAGGAG
>CAIGRN010113139.1:0-26740 GCA_903798345.1 Fraxinus anomala | reverse complement strand
AACACCTAATTATTTATGCCCTGGCTTTTTTTTAAAAAGAACAGAGAGACATTCAAACGCAAAGTGTAGAAAAGAATCAAATATCTTAATATTATTTTTGTCACATATCATAATTTCAAGTGTTTTAAGTTTAATGTAACTAATGTGTAAGACAAATAATTTTTTTTATATATATTTACGATATCATATAGCCAATTATACTATGGCACGTGCATCTTACTAGTAATACAAAATGAGTAAGTTCCACGAAATGTTTGGATAGTAACTGTAAAGGTGTGGTTACAACTAAAGTTAAACTTTGAATGAAAATATAGCCCCTTTTTGGGCTTCATTAACCATAGAATTTGGGGAAATGTATGTTGAATAGTGATTTTTTTTAAATTTTTTTTGTAGAGTGTGTGGTTAAAAAATAAGAAAAATTTTAAAATTACGTGTAATATTATTTTTGTGGAAATACATTGTTGAAAATAAGAAAGAGAAAAAATCTTTTTTTTTTTTAAATGGAGCTCAAACATATACAAGTTTACCCAAACATAAACATAATTAAGACAATAAATTTATACCATTTAGAATTTTTCAGTATGATACATTTTTAGTTTTGTCAACCTAACGAATAAAATCTATACCATTTTAGATTTTGTCTAGGTAATAATCAAACAAAATAGTACGAGAGAGCGGCTTCAAAATCAGATAAAATTTGTTTAAATTGTTGAAAAAAGAAATAATTTATTTATTTGACTAATATATTTCTTCTCCTTTTGAATTCAACTTTCAAAGAATACCCATTTGAATAGCTTAGTTAATTGCAAGTTAATCACAATTAAAAGTATAAATCAACGAAGACGGCCCCTCTTGCGTTTGTTTATAATTTGTGTGTCATGTAGTCCTTTTATTTATTTATTAAAAAAAATTCTAACTTTGTGTGCTTTTTTCTGACCCAATTGGATGCAACTTTCAAATTAACGAGCCGTTCATCCTACAAGGAACCTTCCTAGTTTGTTATGACATTCGTGATAGTATCGTTGAGCATTTAATATTTTTCGAAATTTTATTAACTTGTCGTATGATCCTCATATATATATATATATATTTTAAATTTCATCCTACCATGTTGCTTAATTTTGGTTGGTTTCTATCTTCGAGAGTTGATTATGCAATCAACTAGAATTTTTAGAGACTAGGGACTAGCTCGCTAATGAAGCAATTGATGGAAGATTAATACAAAAAAAAAATTCATAGTTTTACTTTTGGTGCTTCTACATTTCTCCTTCTAACAATTATCATTGTTTTTGCTAACACTTTTCGGGTAACTCTATCCAGACCTTCCATCATTCATGTCGCCTCTGCAATATGGCGTAAAGTGGAGTTCGATAAAGGTCGGAATAATTGTAAAAGTGCATTGCTGTAAATATCTTTTCACTAGAGTGTGATCGATAATAGAAGAATGTTATGGAAATAGTAAAAAGTTTATTTTAATTTTAAATTAGGAATGGTACGTAGGGAAATTATACATATTAAAAAAAAGGTTTTATTTTACATATTTTGTTGAATAATTATTTAATTATTTGGTTTAGTGAAGCGAATTCAAACATTGCGGTGTTGCGCACGTGTGGCATCTATGCAGCGACCAGCGACCGCACACCAAATAATTGACAATAAATTTTCAACCAAAAATGTCAAATACTTTGACCATTTTGGTCAGCCCAAAATTTCCCAAAGCCCAGGTGCATAACAAAGCCTGTTTGATAATTATTATTTCAAAATTTTTAAATTTCATACTCATTTTTAATCATATATTTTACATAATAAAATATTTTGCACGGATACCTAAAAAAAATTCTTACTTTTAAATAACGCATTCTTCAAAAAAAAAAATTATTTAAAACTTCATTTTCTCAAAATAATAATCATCAATCGGGACAAAATAAAGTTTCTAAGTTTCTCTCTCTCTCTTATGATTTTTTTTTATCGAAGAAAAAGTTCCTAAATTATAAAATCGAGCACTAAATTTTTTAAACTTTATAATGTCGTATATTTATTCCTCTATTTAGAAAACACTTTAAGCTAATTTAAAAATACTACTATCGTACATTTAAAATCAAACTTTAATTTCAACAATATATTCAAAATTATTGCTCATTATTATCAACAGATTTCGTAATCTCCATCACTATTTCTCGTAAAAAGTTACTAACAATCTTTCCCGAACATAGGCTAAGTTTTCAGTGATAAAAATCGAATTGACTATTAAAAAATATTTTTTATTAATTAGACAGTTAAATCCTTGTTTTGAATACTATAACAAACAGAAAGAACATAGAGAACATTGAAAGAAAAATAAAAACTACACTACTACTTTCGGAACCTAAATTTTATCTAGCTACAGATGTCAACCAGTCGAGCTGACTAGATCAATTAGGAGTAGACCCTTCCTTTTCCAATCCTAGTCATTATAAAAATAGGGGCTGGCCATACTTAGCGTTGGACTTAGTCGAATTGGGTCAATGGTCGTCACCGAGCCATTGCCACCCAATCAATTTCTTTATTCAAAAATAACTGCTACGTCTGCTATATTTTATTACGTGATTAGAGTACGTGTTTGACCTCATTTCTTAAAATTATTTTTTTAAATTTCATTTTTAATAACACGTTTTATGAGATGTACGATTTTTATCAAGTTTTTAATCAGACATTTCATCGTTTTTTTATCAAAATGTATTAAAAATATAATCTTTAACAAAATCAAACAGGTTATAAAATTTTTTTTTTCAAAGACTTTTTCGGGTCGATAATTAAATTAAATAGAACAATTAATAAAAGAAAAATTCCCATTCCTCACTTGTCAAATTCATTCCAATTCAAGTAATCCGTTAGTTTCAATCAGTGTCATAGACATGACGGCTTGCTGTCATAAGACACCACGACGGCGTTATATCTTAAAACCCACGTGACCAAAAATACCCCATTCCATTAGTTTTCTCATTTCAGAATTTTCCCAGAAACTCATATTCTTCGACCAAATGCGAATGCTTTGAATTGCACGTCAAATACAAAGATTTCACTATATATATATTCATGAACCTTTGTCAAATGTTCTGTATCTTTGTCTCTGTCGATCCTCAAAAAAAAAAAAAAAATTTATTAAAAGCTTCAATATTTGTAAGATTACGAGAAATGATCTACGAAAATGGCGATTATGAAGCTGACCTTGAGCTTCTTGAATCAATACAAAGACACTTGCTTGATGACTCTCAAACTCCGATAAGATTCTCCGCTGAAAATTATTCAGATGACATTTTTCTATTTGGTGTAGGCAACGAATCCAACGATGTTTCAAGCGTCGGGTGGCTGCCCTCCATCTCCACCATTTCTACGGCGGCACCAGCAGAAAGGGTGGGGGAGATGACGGTTCTGAGGGTGGAGCCGTCAATGGATGTGCCTAGGGTGAAGAATTATAGAGGTGTTAGGCGGCGGCCGTGGGGAAAATTTGCGGCGGAGATAAGGGACCCGTCGAAAAATGGGTCCCGAGTATGGTTAGGGACGTATGAGACAGCGGAGGACGCTGCATTGGCCTATGACAGGGCGGCTTATCGTATTCGGGGCTCGCGTGCATTGCTGAATTTTCCGAACAGGATAAATTCCGGTGAGCCAGAGCCCGTCCGCATTACATCGAAGAGGGCTTCAATGTCGCCGGATCAGATTTTGTATTCGGGAGCATTGGAAAATGGGGCACCTAAGAAGCGGAAGAAGGTGGCAGAGGCAGAACCGGTGGTGCAAAATGGGTGCTGAGTATATAACTTTTACTTGTGTCTTATTTGGCTGATTTGCTAATTGTATTCTTTCTTTGAATCAGTATCATATTCTCTTCCTTTCTTAAGAAATAGAGATCTGTATTTTTTTCATACTTATGCTACTTGCTAAATTTCACGTTGATAAAAAATGAAATAACTAAGCAAATTATAAGGGCTTGACTAAAGGTCAAACAAATTATCCAATTCGCCTGAAACTAGGATTTCAAAATTGACGTTTTCAAACGAATCACTATCAATAACTAGTCATAGCTTATATTCGCAAATCAATAAGAAATTCTTAAGCTACCTCTAAACGGTCACAATATTACCAATGTCTCTAGATGCCCCGATGGTGTCTAGAGAAATAGTTACGGAAAATTAATTTTAGAGCAAATCTTTGATAGTAGCTTAATCTTCGATTCTATTCAGTACTCAATAGGATTATGGAAGTATGTTTCGCATCCAGAATAGCCTTACCCCCACAAAAATGATGTTATTAACTTGGATGAATCCATTGCTAGGTTTGCCCTACTGAGGACAACGCCGTTTTCCTCTACTTTCTATTCAATTAGGATACTGTCGGAAATTTGTCGTCTCACACAGAACCTTTCTTGTTTTCTTAGCATCCTCATTCCGGTTCGACAAAAATGTTACTTCACTTCTCAAAGACTCGGATTGGATTCTATGTGGCCTTCTAATATTCTCTCTATTCACTTCTGTACTTCTGCCCTTTCTAGTTGAAATGAAACCATTTTCTGCTAACTCGGTTCCTTAAATATTTTCTTTTTCATTCCTTCTTTCAACCAGCATTTTCATGGATTTTGAAGTATCGTCAAACTCAAGGTGCATTGAGGTTGCAAACTTACACTATCTACTTGAACTTGAAGACGTATCTCTTCCGGGCTAATCTCAGCGCAATCCTTCTAATCAACTTGCGAAGGGATTTTCCATCGTGATATTCTGAATTTGTCTTCGTGTCAAAACTTTGGCAATCCGAGTTTCCACTATAATCTTCATCGTCTTTAGATTTTCTAGTTTCTTCTATTAAACCTTGATCATGATTTCGCTGACTCTTTGTTCGCGAAATTTCTTGAGGTATCCTTCCAGAAGTTAAGTCATTCAGTACAGATAAGCTTAGCTCCCCAGCAGCTTCATGGATATTGATTATAACTTGTCTAATAATTTTGGACTCAAATTGTCCCTCATCTCCTACTCATCAATTGTGACTATCCAGAGTCCATTAAGTACAAATAAAGTATGATAACAGAGAATCTCAATTTCTTATTCATGTTTTTTAAGACCGCTGTATTAGTTTTGATAACAGAAAAAGAATTTGCCGCGACATACTTAAAAATTTGAAAATTTATAGTAGAAATACATAATTATTTGAACAAGCAACGGCTTATTGTTACTTAGCGAAGAAGAGAAACCAAGTAACATAAACGTAATTACACAAAGAGCAAGAGAGACGAGAAAGGACGAAGAATACCTCACTGATAGGCTGATGGTCATGCTCTTTGTTGAAGTTGGGTTGTTAATAAAGGATTAGCCACTAAGTAACACCCCAAGTGAATTTTGTAATTAAACCTCCACATCGTCTAACAAACAGCTCAGAAGCTTTCATCTAACAGTTCAGTAAACACCAATGTGCTTGTGAAACACCATGATTATTGATTTGATTAGGATGACATCATCATTTTATCTTGCCCAACCTCCTTATAACACGTGGCATGGCTGCCCTAAGCACCTCAAAGTCAACCAACAACAAAATTGCAATGATAAAGAATAACAGCGCCCATCCCAACCATCATGATGAGCTGTCGGGCCGACCTCGTCCTCCAATAGAAAGTCCTTTAGTTGAATGATTTTTGGCACACCAAATAAGGAAAACAATGTAGATGACGTCAAAGGCCCGTTTAAGTACTATAAACAATGTCACGAAGTCAGCCAATTCTTCTGTTTTTAGCTATAAAAGGCAACCTGTGGTCCCCTTTTATGGCCACGAATCTACAATCTTTCCACTTTTGGTACTTTAGCTAATTCAAAGCAACATTCACTGTAATTATGTCAATTTACTGGTTCGGTTAAATAACCTCATCTTTAATACAAGTTGAGTTGGTTGAACTTGATTAGACCAAGTTCAAACGTCAACACTCTTCATCTTTAACCGAGCTGCTGTACTTAACAATCACGGCTGATATTCTTCTCTGATTTAGCAAATCACTTGATTTTCCAGCTTCAGTGAAATCCCTAATTTTATCTTCTATTCTGCCAATTTGAGCCACGTATAAGTTTCCATTAACTTCCCTTTCTTCATAATCAAAAACCATAAAATTTGTATCATTGGCGATTCATACACAGTTCGTGAACCAATTCGTAATGTACGAAGGTTCTGCACGAACCAACAAAGGGACATATATGCATCCTTGTATTGATGCCAATCGAGTATGTTATTTTCAGTTGGTCAGAATAGCAAAAAGAATCGACTTGGAACCTAGAAGTGTTGAATTTATTAATTTGTTATGTGGATCTACGTATGTAATTAATTGTGTATGGGGCTATCTTAAAGTTGATCCCAATTAAAGTGATCTAATAAAGAATTAAATTGTTGGGCTTATGGCATCTAAATAAAATGTGGGTCGGATTAAATGTGTAGAGACTGGATCCATTAGGGTTGTATTTGACTATCAAATACATATGGAAACTATATATAGAGTTATGGCCCCCAATTCATATGCAACTTCTCATTATTTGTATCATCCTATCAACACATGAATACAAGATAAAGCATATTGAAGAGAAAGATCCAAAAATTCACAATCGAAACGAAGGATTGGAGCAATTAAATCGAAAAACAAGACAATCAAAATTATGAAGCAAGAAGCAAAATCAAGATCAAGAATCAAAAGATTCAATAATCCAGAATCAAAATCTGGAATCAAGATTCAGTAATAAGAAATTATTCCCAAAAAGTTAAGATATGTTCTGCATTATTAATTTTCTTAATGATTTAATATGGAGGATTTTGACAATTAAGCAATTATGTTTTCTAATTTTATAAAGTTCAAAATTTCAACAAGAATGGCCATTTCAAATCAAATCACTGATCCACGGCAATGTTTCAAGTTCTGATTTCACATGTCCTACGTGTTTTTGGCCGTGTTGGGCACTTCAACAAATTGTAAATGTCAAGAGAGGACAGTATACCTGAAGAAAATGCTAGTGTATCCGAAAATCCCGAAACGTACAACAAAAACAAAATGTAGACAGATACAAGATTAGGGGACGACAAAACATTTCATTGTTAAGCAAATACAGTTACCTGCTCTACAGTTGCGATTTTAATAAACTTGGAGTTTATGTTGTAACGTTTCTCATGATTGAAAGAAAATTTAGAACTCATCATTTGGATTTTCAATATCGACGTACGGTTGTTTGGTATTCTTGTCTCGACTTTATTCAGTTGGATCACTGTGATACCAACTAAATTTATTCAGCGTCAAATCTGAACCCCACCAAGAATGGCACATTAAGAAATCAGGATAGAAGGAGAAGCGTTGAAATATAAAGAATGCTTTTTATTTCAAATTTACAATGCCTTTGGACCTTTGGTAATAAAATATTATTGGATAATTACATTACCATTTCTTTTCAAATTTATCGAAGACAGGATTATATATAATTCTGTCAAGAGGGACTAGACAAACAACTAAACAAGGACATAGCATCGCTTTCGAGATTCAGGCTTAAGGTCTTTGCCTTACTTGTGTGCAATCTTTTAACGTTTGATCTTTGTTCATTGACCAACCTTAATAAACTTCTCTTCGCATTTGCTCTAAATGGACAATTAGATGCTAAAAACCCATCTACTAAGTGTAGGTACGCCTCTAAATCATGACAACATGCTACATCGGCATTTGACTTTAAGTATGGAGACATTCTAGTATCAACTCTTAGTTCAGTCCCAACATGTACATATGCCCATGGCATGCTATTATCTAGCACGTTAAGAAAATTTGCAGCTCTAGAGTCCTCGACCTTCTTGTCAAGCTCTTCGCTCACGAACATACCTGGAACTCTAGTGATCACGTCTTGAGAATTCACTACTCGTAATACCTTCACGTGTCTTGAACGAATAGTATTTGCAAAACCCCGGTTGCCAACTCGAGGACCTCCAAAAGAGAAAATAGCGATGGGGGGCATAGCCTGTGTGCACCTACTCAGTTCATCCCCAACGAGCAATGCTAAGGCGGCGCCAAGGCTGTGCCCTGTTATGGTTATGCTTAGAGTCTCGCCTTTGTACTTTTCAGTTAATCTTTGAACTTCCTCGACCACTGATTCAGCTAGGCTTGGTACGTTTGCTCCAGGGGTTTTGAATAGGTCCAAGAACCCACATTCCACTTTAGGCTGTACACATGCCGGATCACTTTCTTTCTCAATTGGAACTAATAAACTTTTACAATTTTCTGCCCATTCAAGACACGTAGCAGTGCCACGTAGGGCTATTATGATATCTCTTCGCCCCATTCGTTGAATCTCTCTCTTGTCTTCACACACTGCTACGTACCCAACCCAACTCGATCGTTGGGTCATCCACCCAAGATCGGGTGCCACATCATCCACCCACTTTGGAAACCTGATTGATGAAGTGGCATAGAGGCTCTTTGTTACTGTATATGACCTATCAGGCAGCGCCACGTGTCGTCCACATGTAAATTCATCTGTCAAGGTGACAGGATTTGAGTAAAAACAATGGTAAGCCGCCTGGATGAACTCGCCATAACGGACCAACTCTCGTCGGAGATTCTCGTCGAGTGGATCAAGTAGGCCAGACCAGTCGTCCTTACCGTGGTACTCGCGCCAACGGCTGCCTAGATTATTCCTAGGAGAATATTCCGGTGATTTGGATAAAAGCCTTCGTAGCCTATTCAAATGCCGCGGTGACATTTCCTCTGCAGCCTTCATTTCCGGCCACACTCTACTCAATTTCAGCCGGTCCAAGAGACCTTTTGCTTTGTCTCCCAATGACCTGTTGTTGGATCCTTCTTGAACCGGTTCAGGATCAGAATGCTTGGATTGGAGTATTGACGTCACATTTTGTGATTGAACTGGAAGTCTCATAAATGAATTCGACCGCAAACCGCCGCACCTGAAGCTCGAACGTCCGGCGGCGGCCGGTAAACTGTTAAGATTATGTGCCGATAGTATTGAGCCAATCTGCATCAAGTAAAAAATTACTTGGAATAGATGTGGGGTTCAATGCATTAATGGAGGCTTTATATAGTGGCAGCTTATAATGGCATCTTGGGAAATTGTGGCTAGTATTGAGGGTATTTGTTTAAAAGTGCCTTGAAATAGACCTGTTCTTCCCGCTGAATTGGATCTTGACGGAAAAGTCAGCTGACACGTACACTTGACCAAAATGCCCCCTAAGCTTTCTCTCCCCACATTTTTGTCAATTCAAAGGCCTGTGTCATCACACGCCGTGTCTTCGACCAACCAATTAATGGAACATTTCGGACTAAAAGATATTTTTTAAGGGTTTTGTAGACTTATCCTACGTCAATATTCTTGACAAGTGTAATTAACTCTATCATGAACCCAACAACTTTACTTTTAGACAGACTTCTGTCGGTTCAGCACTGAGACTTTAATTTCAATAAACCTTGCCACGACAGGTTGATGGATCTCGTAGTGTCGTGTTACTTTTGAATAAATCAAAACAAAATTAAATTGACTTCTTGTCCAATATTTTACACCTACACAGAGAAATTCTAGTTGAACTATTGCCAAAGGGTAAGCATAAAAGGGGTTCAATGGAAATAGTCACGTAAATTACCCGTGCCGTTCTTTTACTAATGGAGCTTCAATGGAACTCTTTTAATTCAATGTTCCAAGTTCCAAATTCATTTTACTTCAACTATTGTCATCATATGGAGTTTAAGTCCTTATTTTTGACCCAATCAACTGACAACACAAAATTATAATTCGTGTTGTGTCTAAACGTCTATTTTATCCATCCAATTATAACTTTTCCATAATTATGTAAAGTTTTAAGTGAAGAAATAATCTTATATGTAATCAAATAAAAACATGATATTCAATAAATCTTTATTAAATCACCGAGTAACATGAATGCTTAGGAGACAATTTCTTGTAAAAGAGTTATGAATTCTATCTTGTAATATGTACTCCCATTATTTAGAAGCAATAGCACAAAATATATCGAGCACATTATGTTCCCGTTTGGTTCAGCTAAAAAATTTAATTAAAAATTAAGTCAAAATTAACAATTAATTTTAATCATAAATTTTTCGAAATCTACTAAAAATCTAATTTTCATCTAAATCAAACAATGCTATAATTGTGCTCACCTGTCATTCTTCGTAGAAGCGAAGTCATGAACAAGGTTTCGTTAATTTATAATCTTTACAATTAAAGCAATATATGAGCCCCAATTTTAATTTTTTGTTAAATGAGCTTTATAATTAGTTTGGCTACAAGTACACTCTTGATTGACAGTTTGGTTGATATTGTGTGAAGTGACCAACATTTCTGCTCTTGATTCTAACGTCATTTTAAATAATTAATAACACAGATTTTGGCAATATATATAATGGCAAAAAAATGATATCATGAAATGTACAAATAGCATAATTCTTTTGTAATCTTTTTTTTTTTTTTTTTAGAATGTGTGATTAAAAAGTATGAAAAACAATTTGGGTTTATACGTAAAATTATTTTGTTAGAAAAATGTATAATTTAAAATAAATTTAGCAAAAAAATGAATTTTTATAGATTGATACTCAAACATGAGTAAGTTTTACACATTCCCATCAATTGCATTCTATACAATGTTGCAATGTATGTACGTGTGTGTGTGTGTGTGTGTATATATATATATATATATATATAGTATTTAGTATTGCGGTGTGCTTATCATCTCAATATTACTCTTAT
The DNA here is from genome assembly GCA_903798345.1 of Fraxinus anomala. Taxonomy (NCBI): domain Eukaryota; kingdom Viridiplantae; phylum Streptophyta; class Magnoliopsida; order Lamiales; family Oleaceae; genus Fraxinus; species Fraxinus anomala. Next base: position 15,989 of record CAIGRN010113139.1, on the reverse strand, counting down.
TTTTTTCACGTATATCCGTATGTACATATTCCTCAAATATATATTTGAGAAACGGGCCATTGAAAGCTAATAGTATTTTCTCTTCTATGAAAAAAAATTGAGTCTTGAATTTAAATTAGATGGGAAAGGAGATCTGGGTTTTCAACTAGACGTGATAGATTTTTGTAAAAGAGATCCTTCATTTTGTTTGGTAACCCATCAAATACTTTTGGTTTTGGGCAAAACACCTAGCAGAGAGAGAGAGAGATTAGAAAGTGAGTGTGTTTGTTTCCTATTTTTGTTAAAATACATTTTTCTCTATCTTATTTTTAACAACACATTTTTCAATAAAATAATATTACACGTAAATTTGAAAAAATTTCTTATTTTTTAACAACACATTCTCCATCAAATTATTATTCCAAAATGTATTTTTAACTAAATACAAGGTTCAAACAAATTCTAAATATGTTTCAATTTTTTTTAAAAAAAAATAAATCTGAAAGCAAAGGTTGAAAATTCCAGCAAAAATAAAGCCGAAGAAAGTTCCATTCTCTCTCTCTCTCTCATAATTTCATATGGTTTCGCATCAACAAAACACAAAAGCTGTCACAACGATGATTGAAGAGAAATGAAGAAAAAAATTAGATTTATAATTATGGTGTAACAATAAATTGTTTTGTGTGATAAATATATTAAAATCTTATTATGTCATTTTACTTAAGGTTATCTAAGTAGAATAATTCTTGTTGTACACTTTTGTGTACAACAAGTTTGACACTCTCATCACATGAGGGGAGTGTCCCACATCCAAATAAAATAATCTTCCCCCTCTATTTTGAGGGGGTAGTGGGCCCGTGTCATACTTGATGTACATTTTGAGTGTACTTCAAGCATGGCTCATCTAAGTAAATGAAATAATACTTAAAATTGTGGTGTAACTAATATAATTCATGGTGGTAATCATATTGAAAAATAGGCTATTAAGTTTTTTTGTTCAACTTTAGAGCATCACCTACCACTACTTTGGTACTAGATTTACTTTTCTCAGTACATTCTCCCTTCTCATGCCGCCATCGGCACTTCACCTTCCCCGTCAATTGGCTACCTCCACAAACCCTTACTCCAAGCCCACGGTTCCCTCATAAAAGTGTGAAGCTTCGTCATTGAAATTCATGGAATAACCACACCTAGGCTTTTATATTCTCAACATTAGTAATGCGCAACTCATATTCGTGGTTCAATCCTCAACTATTGAATTTCTTTGCGAATTATACATTATACACAAATACTTGCCTGCACATGCATTCCCAAATTGACGTTAGAGTCGTGGAATGGGGCTTCGTAGGGGTTTGGGATAGTTGAAGTGATTTCAAGAACCAGCGTAGTTCCTAAATTCATTCAACCTTTCTTCGAACTATTTTTATATTGATGAGGGACCACCATTTCAAATCAAATGTAGCTGACTCAAATAGAGCAAGAATCGTGACTCACTTAATCGTAGGGAACAATAAATTTTAGTTTTGATTTTTTAAATGCAAAATACGATTGTGACGACTTTTTTTTTATCACACGATTCAACTTTCGAACAGTTAAAAACGGGTGGTCCATCCATTAAAAAAGTGAGTGCCAATGTTGTGCAAAGCGAATCGTTCAGAAAACTACATACAAGGGAAATAATTTCTTGAGCATCGGCACTTGTCATGGTGCACCTTTTAATTGGTAGATCAATTAATTTGTCAAGTTTATTATATATTTATTTAACAATTAATTAATATACTTTGTTAAGCCAAGCATCAATCTCGAGGAGATTGTTTTTTAGCTCATGTTTAGTTAAATTAAAATTTTTATTTTTATTTTTTTACTTATTTTTAACAACACATTTTTCAATAAAATAATATTTTTCATTACATCAATAATTTTTTCTTCTTTTTCAATCACACATTCTTCATCAATCTATTATTTTAAAATAATGTGGCTCAAACACATCTTAAGTTGTACTATTGAGCCGAAATCTTGTTGGGCCAATATTCATCTAGCCCAAACCACTAATGGGGATCAGAAGCCCATTAAATCCTAGGGCTTTAAGATTAGCCGAGCTCGATCTTCCCTGCTTCTGCCGCATTTGCTAGGGTTTTCCGTGAGCCCCCACCCTCTCTTTCACACACACTCTCTAGCTGTCTTTTACACAAAATCTCTCTTCTTTTTCATGGATTCTATTTATTAATTTCTGAATTACTCCAATAATAACAAGCTAAAGCTTTGAGCTTTAGATACATATCTATATTTTATCTGATTCATATTGAGAACAGAGAGAGAATGGCTACGGTAAATCCATTTGATCTTCTGGGTGACGATGACACCGGGGACGTGAGTCAATTAATTGCGGCTCATCAGCAGAAGGCTCCGGTTTCGGCTCCAGCTTCAGCCGCAGACAAGAAGGCTCCGGCTCAAGCCCAGCCGGCTAAGCCCGCCGCTAAGCTTCCCTCCAAGCCTCTACCTCCTGCTCAGGCTGGTAAGTTAATAAAGTTAAATAAAGATCTTGTTTTCTATACATTTGTAATTTTTTTGACGTGGTTACTCTATGTAAATATGGGAGAATTTAATGGAGTTGAATTTTTTGTTGGTTTATGTAAAGATGGTTGTTTGTAAATGTAATTGGCTTACTGGACTGCTGAGAGACTGAGGGGGGGGGGGGGGGGGGGGCATTGCTTCAACTACAACTAANCAGAAATTGTTTTCCTTGATGTAGGAATTGAGGAAATGATAAAAAAAAAATTGCTGGAACTATGGAATTGATTATGCACTTGTTTGGTACTGATTACTAAAAACTCGTTTCTTTACAAACTCATTTTCATTCAAACATTCTTTCAATAAAATAATTTTTGCACGTGGATCCTGAATATTTCCTCACTTCTTCCCCCACATTCTCCAAAAAATATTAATTTTCACAAAATCTATCTCAGAAAAAATGCTTAAAAAGGCCTATGCCTCTATATTTTTTAGTGTGTATCTGCGTGATTATGGTGATGGGTTTGCTTCTTTCCATTAAGAAGTGTTTTCCAGACTAACACTACTAATAAGTTTTATTGGGCATCTAAATATTATTATATACAAATTCTGTTTTCTATAAAATGTTTTTTAATCATTTTATGTACTACTTTTATGGGGAACCCTTCATTCACTTGTGTCTCATTTCTTATTTCTGTTCTTTGTACCTATATGGCGTTGAATAAAATTAGTAATTTTTTAATTCGTGTTATGATTTCTGAATTGTTAAAATGAAAGTTGTATATCTAATAATTTTTCGATCATTTACGAAAATGGCATGACATCTTTACTTACTCACTTATATAGGTCCTGACTAGTGGAATCGGTTGTCTGTCTGTCATTCTTTGTGCAGTCATCCTGTTAACAATCACTTATATTTCCTTTTTAAATCAATAATTGTCACCTATCCTGCTATCCATATCCCTGTTTGTACAGTCACTTTTGGACACATGTAATTTTGAGTGTGCTACTTCCTACAATTGGTGAAAGGGTAATATCTCCATCTTCATCATCTGACAGCCTAAACTCTAGTTTGGTATTCTATTGTATTGGAAGGATTCAAGTTTTTAAGGCTTTCCATATCCATATTTTGAAATCTTATTCTGCTTAACTTTCTTGCTATTTTGGGAAGTATCTTTAGCACAATTCAGTAAACACGAAGTTTCATTTGGAAAGACATGTTATCTTGGGTTTCATTAAGGCTCTTTTGCAAGGGTGTTTCATTCGGAAAGCCCAGCTTAGTGTCCTCTTATCTCTTTTAAGGAAGACCTTACAATCCTATTATGCCCCTAACTGCACTTGTTAGCGTCATCACAAGAGGATAGGAGCTCTTGAGTTAGCTTGGTTTTCAAATGCACAGGTGTTCTTTTTGCTTCCACTGCAGATTTTGCTATTTAGCATGACTTCGAGGGCTCTACCGTAAAATGAGTTAGATTTCCAACTAGAAGGAAAAAAGTGTCTATTACAAGTTCTCTATGAGTTGTGACCCACCTTCAGATAGATGGGACCGGGGGGCTAAACTAATGAACTTGGACATTTGAAGTTATAGGCTTCAGAGTCAAAGTTGGATTGCGTATCTATGATTGTGGTCTTGTTATTCCATTTTTTGTTGTGAAGGGTTCTATCTTTTTTTTTTTTCCTCTTTTTTCAGTTCATGTGATGTAGGTCACGTTCCTTCTTTCTCTTGATTGTAGTTTAACTGTGGGTTGCATTATTGTTACAATCATCCACATTTATTTTTGAGGTTCATTGTTAGCAGCATAGAATTGCAATTAGTCCTTGCCTCATAGAGCAATCCTTGCTCTATAACTTAGTTCATCAAGTAACTCGGTAAGGTTCCCAGTTTTCAAATCTTGTCTATCAAGAATTTTTGTTTTATTGGTGCTTAGTTTGACACTTGCCTATAATCTATCTTGAGCAGTGAAAGAGGCCAGTAATGGAGGTCCGCGTGGAGGAGGGCGTGGTGCTGGGCGTGGTGCTGGTCGTGGACGTGGATTTAATCGTGAATCTATGGATGAAAATACATTTGGAAACAATGGATATTCTGGCAGGCACAGAGTTTCCGAAGAAGGAGATGATGGCAAGCCCTCTGAAAGACGTTCATATGGTGGACCACGGGGAGGTGGGGGTTTCCGTGGTGGTCGCCGTGGTGGTTTCAGCAATGGAGACACTGTGGAAGGTGAACGTCCTAGGAGGGCATTTGAGCGACACAGTGGGACTGGACGTGGGTAATGGATTTACTAACCAGCTGTCAGTATTTAGTTGCATTTTGTGCCTTAATCCTTTCTATCTCTTCCTTTTGGTGTGAGTTATATACTATATTAGTTATTGTGTACTCCAAAATTTTTGTTGTCTTAGTTGTGAATCTTATCTTTTCATTATTGCCGTTGCAGGAATGACTTTAAACGTGAGGGTTCTGGTCGAGGAAATTGGGGAACGCCCACTGATGAGATTGCTCCGTAAGTGCTGGAGTTTTTAAGTATAGCTCTGGATCGGAATTTCACGAGTCTCATATTACGTGATGCCGTTCAATTTATGTTGTCTTGTTGCCTATATAGGGAAACTGAAGAACCTGTTAATGACGGAGAGAAGAACGTTGATGCTGAGAAGCAATTGGAACAAGAGAATGTTGGAGATGCCAATAAGGATACTTCTGTGCCTGAACAAGAAGAAAAAGAGGAGCCTGAGGAAAAGGTGAGTGCCCTTCCACTTTGTACTATTCACGGAATTTATAGGATTTTGTGCTTTTGCTCGCTTGAAAGTTGGAACAATTGGCTCATTACTTTTGTTTGCTGAACTTAACTAGAGATTGACTTGCATCAATTTGCCTGACCTGACTTAGAATCAAGTGGTAATCAATCTACTTCCTTTTTTCATTGAATGTGGTTGTCATGCATGTTTTGACGTTAGCTTTCCAACTTCCAAAATTCTTGATGACTTCCATGCAATAAATTTTTGTTGAACTTTGTATCCTGCATAAAGCTGTATCTGTTTTAAAGCCTTTCTTTATGATGGAAAGGTGTACTAGTAACTACATGAGCTGAAAATTAGATTTTTCTGTTATGAGATTTGGAGATGTGGAAGTACTGGCAGTTTTCATGTATTTTCTGATTGCATTGATATTGATCCATTTCTTAATGTGATGTACTGCATTTTATCTCTGAACAAGGAAACAGTGATACAAGTACATCATTTCTGACATCTAGGTTCAGTGTCGCTTAAACCTAATGTAAGGTGGAAGAGAAATACTTCACTATGAATTTAGTTCAGTTTTTGTTCAGGCATTGAAAGTGGGAAGTCATTACTGTTTCTCGGAAATGAATGAGTTCAGGAGGCACAGATGCATACAATATTAGCAAATGATGTAGGACTTCGGAACTTTTAGGATCTCATGTCTTGCCATGAGTTATTAGTACTGTTTGACAACAATAACTTTTTGCTGTGTTCTGCACAACTCATTTTCTTCAAATTGAACAGTTGTGCTAGGTCTTTTATCTTTCTGAAAAGGACTTATATAATTACTGTCTGCCACTAGGAGATGACACTGGAGGAATATGAAAAATTACTAGAAGAGAAGAGAAAGGCCTTGCTGGCAAATAAATCTGAGGAAAGGAAGGTTGACTTGGACGAAGAGTTTGAATCCATGCAACTTCTGTCCAACAAGAAGAATGACGATGAAGTCTTCATAAAATTGGTCAGTCAACTGTTTTGGTTAAAGCTTTCTTAATTTCTTTAACTAAGCTAAGACAAGTTTATGGTTTGTCTTTAATTTATTGGTAATTGGATAGGGTTCTGATAAGGATAAACGTAAAGAGGCGGCTGAGAAGGCCAAAAAGGTATGTTTAAATTTCATGATACCTGTACAGGATTGCCCCTTGAGGCAAATCTGCTGCATAATCTCTTCTGAATTTTGGCTGCTAATTATTGAATGTTTATATTGAATTTTATCATTAACATCCACTTGTTGATGATCATTTTATATTTTGTCCACAGTACTGGTGGGTCCGTTGGGAAACGTTGTCTATATTGTATGTGCCATTTCATGTCTACATGTTTTTTGAAGACCCTTTTTGTCTTTATCAAGATAAGACACCTTGCATGTGTTGTATGCCCTTGGTACTCCTTGAATTACCTTACATTCTAGAGTGGTTCTGTTGCTTGTTGCTCTACTATGCAATTTGTCTTTGAAGATGGCTTTTTTTAGGTTACTGGTGATGGTCAGTGTCTAAAGTTGAGTGTCTGTTGAACCTGGAAGAGAGGCCAGTTGCTAATTGGATCTAAATTGAACGAATTGATTTAACAATTATAAGTTCAGACTGTGCAGGTTATTTTTCTTGTTAGAAGATTATTATCCTATGATATATTTATGTTCGCTGTTTTTTCTATTGTTACCTCTCTGGAGTTGTTTAGAACCTCTAAATATATATAAAAGAATTTGCCTTAGAATTTGCTACGGTGCTTCGATTGTGATATGTGGGGTTCTGATATTTGAATTTAACTGTTGCCTATAAACTATGACTACCGTTGTGATTTATGCTCGAATAGTGCAATTTGAAATTGTTTTTTGTTTCATGTGCAGTCTGTGAACATAAATGAGTTTTTGAAGCCTGCTGATGGGGAGAACTACTACCGACCTGGTGGCCGTGGTAGGGGCCGTGGCCGTGGTAGAGGTGGATATGCTGGAAACAGTATGAACAATGCGCAAGCCCCATCTATCGAAGATGCTGGGCATTTCCCTTCCTTGGGTGGGAAGTAAGGGATCTCCACCTGCCTCTCGAGCTCTTTGTTTTTTGTGGTTTTCCGATCTTTAGTTGCTTGGTGGTGGCAGGATATATCAACAGGAACCTGTGTGTATATTTAGATGTATTCCAGGAGCTTAGACCCTTGGTTCTTCACGACTTTAACGAATAACTTCCTGTCATATTTAGAGCATTAGGAACCCTTTTTTCTTGAATAACTTCATGGGATCAGTTTCATTTTGGAGTTTGATTAAAACAGTTTTGTTCTATTCTACTACATGGTTTTTCTACATGTACTCTGTTAGTTTGCTTTCTTTGATGCCATTCGTCCTACTGTTCAAAAGCTTTGGGGGTCTGATCATGATGAGGGACCGTGGACTTCTAATCGTTGAATCAGTGTTTGTAAATGCATGCATGAGATGTTTTGTCATGCCAAACGTTTCAGTCTTTAAAAATAAACAAGAATAATGAGGATAATTCGGTTGCTCAAAATTAATGAATCCATTTTAATCTCTTTTCTGTCATCGGAATTCACTGTAAAAACTTTATTCCTGTGTATTGTAACAGTTAAAACGTGAATGAAAATACAACCAAGTATTACTTCAACATGGCATCAGAGCTTTAAGGATTATCCTCCAATGGTGTCGACTCCTTCCTCTCCATCTTCTCCTACAAATGCCTTCGCTTATTCAAATCATTTTACTCCAAATCTCACTCCCAACCCTCCTCAACCAAATGTTTTTCACACTATTTCTGTCAAACTCACCCCAGATAATTACCTTCTGTGGAAAATCCAATTGGTTCCCTACCTCCGTGGACGACTTTATCAGTTTGTCGATGGCTCCTTTCCCTCCCCTAAACCTTTGCTAGCCAACTTCACTCCTAATCCTGCCTATGGATCCTGGTTGCAGCAGAATCAACTGGTTATGTCGGTCCTAATTTCATCTCTTTCCGAACCGCTTATGGCACAGGTTGTTGGTTGTGCTTTAGCTCGTGCTGTGTGGCTCTCACTTGAGTCTACCTATGCTTCGGCATCTCAAGCTCGTCTTCTCCAAACTCAGTTTCAGCTGGCCTCACTCAAGAAAGGTATAGACTCAATATCCGAGTATTATCACAAAGCTAAGACATTGATTGATACAATGTCTGCTGCAGGACGACCTCTGCCTCCATCAGAGTTTGTTCCTTATCTTCTGGCTGGTCTAGGACCTGATTACGATCCTCTCGTTCCATCAATCACAACCAAGCTTGAACCAATCACTCCTGAGGAATTGTTGGGTCATCTCCTTGCTCATGAAGCGCGATTCCAGCACCATTCTCATATAAGCCTTCCCTCGAACGAGATCTCAGCCAACTATACTGCCAAACAGCAATTTGCACAATGTGGTGGTCGAGGTCCAAATCGTGGTGGACGTAATCAATACAGAGGACATGGTGGTCGCGGTAATCGTGGTTGTGATTGAAGCATTTGTAACTGGCTGATTATGACTAATAAAATATTTGTAGACGAAGGTTTTATTAGATAATGGAATTGCAGGTGGGTAACAAGAAAATGTGAGAGCGCAAATTTCTAAAACTTCGACATGAATCAAGAGGCCTAATATGTGGGAATAACTTGGCTATAACATTGACAAAAGTCAGAGACGTGGGTTTGTAGCATGGCGAAGGGGTTATTTATGAGACTATAGTTAATTGTTTCAATAATCATTCAATTTATACCATGATCATTGTTTACTAAATTTCACAATGCTCATTAAACTTTTTCCGTTTACACTCCATCCATCATCCTAAAAAATTCATTATCTTATTCGCCAACGAAAATCTTACTTGAAAAGTTGCACTTGTCAAAAAAATTTACAAATTAATCAAACCATTGTTTTATTACTCATCTAACTTACCCTCATTTTACTCGTCAAACTTCAAAATATTTCCCAATTGTTACTCATCTCTAAGATGATGCCCTCCATCCGTCATTTGTCATATTTCGTTGCTAATGTATTGCACAAAAAGCCCACGTAGCAAGTTATAATCATTAAAAAACAAAGATTACATTTCAACCAAATCACCATCTATAAAAGCGACTTCTGGGTGTCATAAACGTCTTTAAAACCCATTAAAGCGCACACAATTTCAACCCTAAAAAACCTTAGCCTCCAATTCACTCATCTCACCATCGTATAGCTAAATTGTGTAATATGACAACCGATTGTTAAAAAGGATGCGAGAAGTCACTACTTATAAAGCCATATCCTTCAATTGTATCATCTACTCGACATTTCTCTAATCCCAATCTTCCATTTTTGCAAGCATGTACCCAACTATTTGAAAAAGTAAATGTCATCGAACCAGCCTTTAGCTGTCCACATCTAATTAGGTGAAAAATGGACCAAAAACGGAAGGTTAAAAATCGAAATGAATGCCTTAATTTTAATCAAATTCAAGGACATGGAAATAAACTGAACGCAGATACTGATATTAATTCACCAATATTTCTACTTTTAACAGATGTTCTTTGAATCAAATACGTTGAATAAATGAACATTTTGACAAAGTGCTGAAATAACATGAGAAGCAGTAATTATGCTGAGTCTTAAAGCACCAATGGAAGAAACTAACTTTACATGCCACGAACAGCTCTGTAACATCACAGCAGTTAGTTTTTTATTTTTGTGTTTTCCTTTCTCCTTTTAGGAAGAGCAGCAACCAGAATTCTGGTTAACGGGTTGTCCTTTGATCTGCACAGTTGGAGGTCGGGCATTGTTCATGCCCGGTTGACTTGCCATCCTGTAAACAAACAAAGGAATACTCGTAATCTAGATAACAAAGATAAAACAAATCTCAGGGAAGTAACAGATCATGCTTGGTTAAGCTTAAAAGTAATCGAATTGCATTAAGTATATTTTTGTTTCTGGAAATGTTTGATAGATTACTTTGTTTTTCCTCATAGTTGATTATTGACCACATCGTAAGGTTACTTTCAAAATAAGTAAATTGTATCCTACTTGAGCAACAAAAGAAATTATTTGTTCTACAATTTGTTTATCAGTAAGGGCATGTTTGGCATGATGTAAAAGTTAAAACTGCTTTTAAGACTAAGAAACTAATTCTAAAAGTGCTTTGTCTAACTAAAAGGACCTTTACAGGAAGCTGACCCAAGGTAGCTACCTCATTAAGCTCTTCCCTGAAAAGCAGAAGCAGAATCTATACCAAACATGCCCAAAGTAAGCTTACCTATACGTATTTTTTTAAGCTTAGCCAAATAAAAAACTGTCACAATACAATACTCAGCAATTTCAACACTATTATCTTAACACACACTATAAAACCGCTGTACCTGTTCTTGATTGCAGCAGCCATAGCCATGAAAGCCTCTTCGACATTAGTGGCATTTTTTGCACTTGCTTCCATGAAAGGAATCCCAAGTTCATCTGCAAATGCCTGGGGAAAAAGGGAATTGTACTAATTAATCAGAACTGATTATGTTATTTAGCCTCAATCATTCAAAAATAAATTGAACATAGATTCATACAAGCACACAAGGATTTGAAATACAAAGTGCATGATAAGTTACTTTAGCTGTCTCGGATGACACAACTTTCTGTTCCGTGAGATCGCACTTGTTTCCAACAAGAAGCTTGTTAACATTGGCACCGGCATATCGGTCTATTTCGTTTAACCATTGCTTAACATTGTTGAAGCTGTCTTGATCAGTCACATCATAAACCACCTGATAGATGTACCACAGAATTAAGTAAATTCATCACAAGGAAACTGCCCTAACAAGAATTGGCATTACTTACAATGATACCATGTGCCCCACGGTAGTAACTGCTAGTAATTGTTCTAAAACGTTCTTGTCCAGCAGTGTCCCACTGCAAAAGGAAACAGATTGTACTAAATGAAAATTGAACCTGAAACTGAGAACAACGCAACAGACATAGGGCCTCATGACCCGGGGTAGAAGGGGCATGGACTGAAGCCATGTGAATGTAAATGCCAACTTGAAAAATTTTACACCGCAAAATACCCAAATTGTGCAAAGAAGTTTAACATGTAGGGAACCATAATGAGATCTTAAATTCATCCCAAGGCCATCATGGGTATTGCAAAAACTTACTATTTGGAGTTTAATAGTTTTTCCTTCCTGCTCTACTGTACGAATTTTCTGCATCAAAGAACATGTGAAATAGTTTCAAAAGAATTATAATTTTGTAATTTGTACTGTACAAAAGGCATGACCAGACTGATCACTTACAAAGTCTACACCAATGGTACTAATATAACTTTCAAGATATGAGTCGTCCTGAAAACAAAGATGAAAGATAGTTAGGGAAAACATCACTTTTATTAGGATTTTTGGTCATATCTCAAATGTGATGAACATATCTAAAACCAATCGAAAAAAGCTATTTAAAACGAATACGGAAAAGTGCAAAATATATTTTAGGAGTTACTAATATATGGAAAGAAGAAGACCACGTTTGCAGGCCACGATGGTTTCCCTAAAAAATGCATCGCAAGTGAAGCAAATCACTAAAGGAAATCAAAAGGATAAATACCATGCCTCCCACACCCCCCACCACCTCCAATGGAAGCAAAAAATAACAATAATAATAAGTGGTAACACTGCAAACAGATAATCCCATCTACTAACATAAAAATGCTGATGTATTATGCAAGGCAGCAAAATCAAGTTTTACGAGAAACTCTTAACAAATAAAAAACTGGACCAGAAGAAAGATTTTAAAGGTCCCCGTGTTTGATTAAAGAAGGATGGTAATTGTAATAAAAATTGATTAGGAGCTTACAGCAAATCTTAAAAGAAGACATGATTTTCCTACACCTGAATCTCCAATTAGCAGAAGCTTGAAAAGGTAATCGCTGCACAAAAAAAAATATATATATAAAGGTAGGTGGAATTTGTAAGACAAGATAAAGAAATCAAATTGAATAAAATCCAAAACTAACTTATGATAGATAAATGCAACATTAAGTATAAGGAAATTTTTAGATCCTATAATTTCATATAATTTTGAGAAATGGACCCCAAGAATACAACATGTTATCCAATTATAAAAAAGTAAAAGAATTTACATCACTGTTTGGAAACAGAATTCTTTTATTCTTTAACTTTAACTAAACACCACCATGATTTTAGGTAAAAAGAAAATAGTACTCTATGTATGAAAATTTGATGAGAGATGTAGACATCTCCTGCCAACATTGATATTGTGTTTTAGTCTAAATCCTCTGGATGCCGATCAGCTCAGATTTTCCATTTCTCATGACATGTAGATTTGCATCTAGCAATTAAAACAAACATAAGCTCAGTAGTGGAGCCATGAATTTCACGTCGGGGGGAGAAGTCGACCCCCTGTATAAGCTGCTTCAAAAGTCAGAGCCACAACCGTACACCATGACATGTTTCAACAGCTTTGGAAAAAATGTAATGAAGAAAATATAACCAGCAATGCATATTATGCATCACAAATACAGAATTGAAATTTCACTGCTATTTAGAAAGGTGTAAAAAGCAACAAATATATGGAAAAACAAAAAATTGCCACTAAAGATGTTTTCTCATAATTTTCCACATTGCATTATATTATATTGGCAGCTAAATATAACAAAAAAACTTTTGAAAGATAACTTTCTAAAACACGCATATTACTGATCCCACACAGATTATCTAGAAAACTAATGTTGATTGCTCCAATTAGTTAATTGCTCAATGTCATCTGATATCCCCAAATATATTTTAAATTCGATTGATTGACATTCTCCTTCAAAGAATCGGCATATACAAAGGTTAACATTTTCACCAACGGAGAAAATTTTAATTACAACCCGTATATGAATCTCTATTCGTATCATAACAACATCAGTCTCAATGATCAAATAGACCCATAAAAAAATCACATCAAAAAATAGAACAACGAAAAAAAAAATCAGATAACAAATACAGATTTAATTGAAAACCGACTACATGCAGAAGAGTTGCCTCATGGAAGATAGAATTCGAAGAACTCAACATAAAGTAAGAATAATTGAATCATCATCATCCCAATGGATTTTTTTTAATGATGAAAAGAGAGCTTACTATTCAGGATTCATGACCAGATACAAAATTCAAATCGATCCAAATATAAAGAGTGAAGGCGATAATTTTAGTTTTGCGTTGAGGGTTTGACCAGATATTAGAATCGCAGCAGGTGGGGCGAGAATTAAAATTGAGAAGAAATGAGAATTTCTGGAACTTCTTCAAGATCACACCAGGAGGCCTGATTTGTGGGAACTACGAAGGTAGGGCCGCGATGTGCCAAATTGTGCTTTCTTGCCTGATTTGTGGGAACTACGAAGGTAGGGCCGCGATGTGCCAAATTGTGCTTTCTTGCTCACATCACATGGATCGTTGTCTAATGTAGATAGGTTGACATGGTGTGTTGTTAGTTTTGACGGAGTTCGACTTATGGAATTCGAATGGCGTGATTTGATTGTTCACAAATTAAGTCTAGGGTAAATTATTTCAAAAATACATTTTCTCCCTTTATATTTATTTTTAATTATACATTCTTTAATAAAATAATATTATACATAAAAATAATTTTTTTTTTTATTTTTTAACCATACATCTCTAAAAATTATTATTCCGAAATTCATTTTTTTCATCCAAAATAGGGCTCAAACAAGGGCTAAATTTATGTTTAACCTCAATTTTTTACAATTTATATTTTTACAATTTATTTTTATTACATATTTTATGGGGCTCATAATTTTTATCATTTTAATCATATATTTAATTAATTTTTCTCAAAATTTACTATAAATCTGATTTTTATCAAAATCAAACGGGGGCTAAGTATAGTGGCGCAATTGTATTAAATTTAAGTTTTTTATTTCTTATTTGAAAAGTATTAAATTGAAGTTTTAGTTGCAAATACTATGAAAGTTTAGTGACTTGGGTACAATTTAACTATGAATATTGTAGAAGGCTCAAGGAAATATATTTTATAATTTGATAAAACATCGTAGAGTATCAATCCTTCACTGAAAAGTTTTGAATTTCAACCTTTCATACGAAGGGGTTGGAACTATAAATAGGGACAAGTCGTCTTCTCCATAATCAAGCAAAAACAAAAACTAAATTATCATGTATCAATATTATAGTCGGTTTTTTTTCCTTAAAACTCATAAATCCGTTTATCAGTTACAAGAACAGCCAAGTTTGAACCATTTTACTTTAACTCATCTCCCTCTCACATTCCTTACTTCAATACCATCTTTCTCTTTCTACACACGCATTGCTTTATAACACAAATTACAAATGAATATCTCACCTAAAGAAAACAATTATTATACTGAGAACAAGAACGTGTAATCCAATAAGTAGACAACATTATATATCGATCTTGATAAAATGGAATAAGGCAGCATTGCTTTCTAATAGAACCAAATGTTTCTTTAGAAACGTTTGCAACCTCTCCTCGTCATCCCTATCTTTTCGAACCCTCCTCTTGTTTCTATCTTTATTTCCTCCCTTCTTCTATCTTGTTTTTGTCCTTATATCATCTCTTTTTTTTTTCTAGCCATATCACGTGGTTTTCTTTCCCTAGCCATGTCATCTTATTGCATCTTCAATTTTATTTTTCTGACCTTCGTATCTTCTATCTTGGCAAGTAACTTTCAAGTTGAGCACTTCCCCCTTCTACTCGGTTTTTAGCTTTTTATACTTTTCATTTAGATATTTACTTTTCTTCTTTTGAGCCTCAAGTTTTCAAGACTTCCTTCTTGTGTAGTTACGACTTACGCAACACAACATATGGTGTTTACTTAAAAATAATTTTTAAGAGCATGGTTCACAAAAAGATTACGTTATAGAAAAGATTATGTTATAATAGGTGTAAGTTGGATAGGTGTTGGTTTAACCTCTATTTGGGACTCGATTTCTTGAGTTATATCTAGAGTATTTAGGCATATATATGAAAGCTTTGTTTCAATTATGTGAGATTTTTATATATATATTACGTAATCCTAAATATTGAAGGAGGAGATTTGGTGCATTTAGCATATGGAGCTCAACAGGGATGTAAGCTTGTTATAGCCGAATCTTTGGAAACAAAATAGTGTTCTTATGTGTGTTGATTTTAATTCTCTTTTCGATTTCTTGAATATTTCGTAGCCCTAATTTTACAAATTGTTTGATAATTTAATTTTGTAAGTAAAAAAATTGCGGGCTTTTGTTTTTAAGGTTAGCTTTCGAGAATATTTTTGAACTTGTTGATTAGCACATTTCCAAATGTCATATTTCACTTTTTTTTTTTTTTTTTAGAATACTCGGACAGATCTCGACATCTTTTGTTTTTGAGGTTAGGCTTTAAGAATCTTTTGAACTGGTTGGTTAGCATATTTCTAACGTTATGACATTAACTTTCAACGTTTTCTATATTCCAATACTCAACCAGGAACAACATTGCTCTTCTAATCTTGACTCATAAACGAAGGATTTTAATTGAATATCTCAAAAATCCTGAGTAATCTATGTTAAAAAAGTCAAGTAAATTTCATGTAATTTAATTTTTTTTAATGAAATGAAAACCATTAATAGCACACTACTATGTATATAATGCACACAAGTAGTTTTAAATGATATAATAATATAATATATGAAATTATAAATGATACTGCAGATCTCTAAGGGTAACGCTATATATATATATATATATA
>CAIGRN010113138.1:0-16563 GCA_903798345.1 Fraxinus anomala | reverse complement strand
ATTGGTTGTAGATGTGCATTTATAAGATTATTATCCAGCCATAGAGAATCATGACTGGATTTTTGTAACACAACGTGATTATAAAAAAAATAAATAAATACTGGACGGAGCCACCACAATGGAAGACAACTGCTCATATGGCTTCTCATAACAGCTTGTATCAAGGCCAAGAACCCCAAAACTTCTAGCAGAGCCATTGAGTGAAAGAAGTATCTACAACAATTCATTTCACATTTAATGACAAATTTGAAGCCAAGAAAAAAGAGTGCTGTCAAAATTCACCCTTGAGGACAACAACTTTTTCGATGGGAAGGAGTACTTTGTTTAAATTCACATTTAATGTTTCGATCATACTTTGTTTTCTTTTTTTTAAGTTAATTAGTTTATTTTTATTTTATCTCATAATTGTAATATTACAGTCCTTTTAACTTTTTTTTTTTAATCTGAAAGCGTCAAAATTGAAGAATATTGCGTACCCTATTCTATAATTATCGAGTCTATTATAATTAAGAGTAATGTTATTCATTCTCACTGGGGTTGAGCCATATTCTATATGGCAATTACATGGTATGATATTAAATGATATAACATGTAATTGCCACATAAATTGGGGCTCAACCCCAGTGAGGATGAATATCATTATTCTACAATTAATCATTTATTTATCTCGATACAAACAATTTACGTTCGTATTATGTACCAAGTAGAAGATCTATCCGCAATTTTTTTTTTTAAAAAAAAAGGAACAATAAACTCTCACAAGTAGAACAAATTTTATACATTTTTCAATTTTGTATTATTTTTATTTTCTACATAATGATGGGTTTTATGGCAATAAATGATTGTTTTGTGACGGAAAATTATCAATAGATTTAGGTTCTATTTGACATCACTTTTACTTTTGCTACGTGTATAAGAGGTTTTGAAGGAAGTAATGGTTTTGAAGGAAGTTACTTTAATTTTTGTTTGAAAACTAATTTTGAAAAACATTTCCTATTTTAGAATTATTTGTAGAGAATAACACATTAAACAAGCTTTCTCTAAAAGCATTTTTAATTAGAAGTATTATCAAAAAATTACCCAAATAGGTTCAAAACAACTTTTGAATCTCAAAAACTCATTTCGGCTCCTCAAAAGTCATGTCAAACGGGCCCTTAGTCCATATTTCGTATGCAAAAAGTTCAATAACTAATCCATCCTAATAATCAACTACGTACTAATTCCATCTTGATAATTAATGCTGGCTTCTATAAAATATACGAGATAATCATATAATATAAGAAAACATCGATTTCAAATAGAGGTTAAGCTATCTGGAGTCCAGCATAAATGTTACGTGGGATGAGATGTTCATCGAATCGTACGAATTGGCTCGTAAGTCAGTGATTGATTGGTGTTTTCTAGTCTATACAAGTTGTGAAAGCAATTAGCATGTCATCAGCGGTCAAATAATCTTTGATGATGATATGATGTGGCGCTTTACTTATGCATATTATTTTAATGATATAAATTTACATTTGTTTGTCTATAAATGCTATAGTTGTACATCAAAATTTTCACCCTTATTCTTTAAAAAAAATTTACATTTTTTTGTCTATAAATGCTATAGTTGTGAAACTTTCACATTGTTCTCTTTCATTGGTTTTAGATAATCCACACATAATATCATGCATAGAATCCATATTCGTTTCAGTGCTCCCTTGCAATAGTTTAATTACATCTAAACTATTCTAAAAATTGGTCATGATTTAGCAACAAAAGAGGTTTTCCGGGTATATTCTCTATGTTCAAAGTTCTAAGCAATTAGTCAAATCATTAGCTTATGCAAGAATGAGTGTCGTGCGCAAAGTAAATCAAGTTCCACATTGACATGTATTAATCAATCTAATAATACACAGTTTTCATCAATCACAATTCATACATAGTCCAACATTAAACATCATGGTCAGTAGAATTGCCAAACCCACACAAGCACACAAAGACTCAAACTAGTGCAAAAGTAAAACTAGGAATGACTTAGCAAAGATTGAAAACTGATTTTTTTTTTGTTTAAATAACACACAATAAACTGCAGAAACATGATGAGTGACATACTGACATTAAACTACTACTAGAAATGCAACAGTAAAACTAGAAATGACTTAGCAAAGACTGGAAACTGACATTTTTTTTAACATAAATCACATGACAAACACATGAAAAACAACAAAATAAAAATAGTAAAATAACACACATGATGGACAATTATACCACTCCCCCAAACTTAGAATCTAACATTGCCCTCAATGTTGGAAATATAAAAATATCGTGACACAAGCATAATTGAGGACATGGAGCAATTAAAAACAAAGAGAAGGACTAGTATCCCTCCTGAGCAATACGGGTGTGGTAGCGAAAAGCTCGGACCCACAGTATTGTTGCCAGCTGGCGGAGTTAGCCGAGCCAGGATCTCGTGCATCAACTCAGATTGGTGGGAAAGCTCAGACTGAAGACCATGAATGGCAGTGGTCTATCTCCTAGTCTCTGTCTCCATGCTGGCCAGGCCTCATTGGCTAGCAACTGAATCCCGTCTACCCGATCGACATACATACTCAACCTCTTATTCATTGTGTTTATTTCTCGTCGAGCCGTGAGAGACTACCGACTGGCAGTGTATATGGAGTGCTCAACCCGCTGCTGCGCAATTCGCATTGTGTGCACCTATGTACTCATAGCACCAAAAGCTTGCTAAAGGTTCTGAATGTCCCGGCTGGAGTCGGTCACGGTAGCAAACATCTGTCTCAGCAGCTGTGTGTCGACATTCGGCTGTGGTGGTGGCTGATCTTGTTGTAATCCAATATATGCACCTCAACCCCGGGTACAGCCTACTGCTGCTTATGCTATTCTCATGCCAATTTTTCTCGGTAGTTCACCAGACCCCTCTCTTGTGCCTCCAAAGTACTACGCTTGATGAACGGGCTCAATTTCTCGAGGAGTTTCCCTGGTGGGATAGGTATGCCCAAAATCTTACAAATGCCACTGATCAAACTTGGAAATGTCAAGGAGCTACGACGATCATTCCAAACCCCTACTGCAAGTATCTGCTCATTTATGAATGTGGTAAGGTCGATTTTGTTCTCCCAAACCAAGTGATATAGGAAGTCAGCCTTGGGGTTCGTGAATGTGGTGCGATGTGAAGTCGGGTCGATGTTGTGGAATAGGAAGAGCCACAAGATAGCGATAGAGGAAGTTAGCTCAATTTGATGTCATTCTGCTATCGGGAGTGGCCATGCATTTGCACGCCCAAGTAATACTTCCGCAACCTTAGGCCAATGGAAATCTCTTGGGACAGGAACCACATCGTTCCAAGACAGTTGATAAAAATCATGGACGACCTTCGGTGTAAATATAATCTAATGGTCTCGTACCCATGTTTGGTGTTGGTGCTAAGAACCCGATGTGTCAATTTCACTATTGAAATTGGCATAGAATTCCCTGACAAGACCTTCATAAACAGGATGTGGTCTCTACACTAATTTCTGCCAACCATAGTTCTGAACTAACGTGAGTAATTCAAAGCCTGGAAAGTCATCAAGCCACACTGGTCACTCGTTGCTGATTGCCCAATGGGAAACGACCTCACTATACTGGACACGAGCCCCACCGTCTAGAAATCGAAGCTTACCGTCGTCAAGTGTCTCTGTACGGGCTGACCCGAAGTGGAGCCAACCTTTTCCTTACCTCTAGATGTACGTTTAGAAGGCATGCTGCACCACAAAGAAAATGAAACGTGTAAGTCATATGTGATGCAAAAAAAAATATAATTCAAAATGGCGATAAAATAACATAAGAAACGGGTAATAAGCCCTTGAATGCATGTCACAAAGCCATGCTCAACAAAATATAACTAGAAAGAGGGATAACATATGAGACATGTCAACGTGTGGCTCAAAAACCCAGTAAGGAAAATGCGGCATTCGTGTTCAATTATGCAAGTTCGGGTCTGGACATCTCCTATAAAAATTGAACTTTTCCCTAACAACCCCAGGCATATAAAAGCATGTATAGTAGTCTATAGCATATCCAAAATTGAGACCAAACAGAAGTTATATGGGTTAGAAACGTAAAGGCCGAAGTGAGGGCGTGAGATGCCTTGTGCCTAGCTATGTCAAGCTTATGTTTGGCCTTGGTTGGATTTGGTAATTTCAACAAACAGTACAAATGATCATCACACACAAGCATCCCACAAGGGTGTGGATGATCATTTGTACTATTTGTTAATGGCAATCCCAGCTAGTGGTTAGCCAAGTTAATGGCAACTTCACTGCTAGGGACAAGGGTGTGGATGCCTATTTCAAACTGGTAATGAACCTACTCTTTTGTATCTAAAAGTTCGAATTAACCTCGATCCCGCTAATGGAAAATGCACATGCCGAATCAACCTTTCATGAGCTAATAGTGGTATCCAGCCATGTCGCTATTTTCCAAATGGGAAATTGACCTTATAGGCCCTACCTAAAGGTAGGGATAGTGCAAGTTTTGCTATTGTCATCATTGACTACTTCACTAAATGGGTTGAAGCTGAACCTTTGTCCAAAATTACAGAATCGAACAAGTCCAAATTCTTGTGGAAAAATATTATATATTGATTCGAAATTCCCTTTCGATTGTATTAGATAACGAGCGATAATTTGATAATAAAAAGGTTAGGGACTATGTGAGGAAGTAAACATTGAAAAGGAAACTCAGTGCCTCCAAATGAGCATGGGTCGATGAGCTACCACAAGTAGTGTGGGCTATCCAGACCACAAGCCAACTGCTACTAGAAAAATCCCATTTTTTATGGCTTATGGTACTGAGGCTATGAGCCCAATGGAAGTTGGATTACCTTATCCCTGTTGGTTGCACTTCAACAAAATATTTAATGATGATTTGAGAAGTTTTGAGCTCAATTTTCTCGACGAAAGGAGGGATGACTCACAAATAAAATTAGTCGTTTACCAATGAAAAATGACTCATATTACAAATCAAAAAGTGAAGAAAATGTCATTTAATATAAATGAATTAGTGTTGGGAAGAGTTTTCCTCTCCTCGAAGGATACAGGAGTTGGAACCTTGGGCCCTAATTGGAAATGTCCTATTGCATCAAAGAAGAAGTTTGACCTGGTACATATAGGATTGAAGACATGAATGGAAATCTGCAGCCTCATCCATGGAATGTGGGGCACCTAAGAAAGTATTATCAATAAGAATTTGTATAGCAGATGATATTTCCTAACCTATGTAAAATGTTGATTCAATAAAAGTGTTTTATCTATCGAATTATTTGGTCTTATATCTCCCATGAAAATTTGAACGTCAAAGGAAAAGCCCCTATATGGATGAATCACCTACTATGTAGGGAAGCGTAGGCGTCTCAAAGAAGAAGATCGCATCTCAAAGGTGACTACCTCGTGAGTTCTCCGAAGTGTACAACAAAGCTTCCCACGAGGAATCTGAACATCATGGGAGAAGCCCCTACATGAATGAGCCATCCACCATGTAGAGAAGTGTATGTGCCTTAGAGAAGAGCGTCGGATCCCAAATGGGACTACCTCGTGAGTTCTCCAAATCTTGTAACACATGCCTCCTATGATGAAGCTAAACGTAATGGGAGAAGTCCCTACATGGATGAACCAGTCACTATGTAGGGAAGTGTGGGTGTCTCGAAGAATAAGGTAGGAGCTCAAAAGAGACTACATCGTGATTTCTCCGAAGTGTACAACACATGCCTCCCACAACGAAGCCAAATGTCATGGAGAAGCTCACATCAATGAACCATCCATCTTGTAGAGAAGTATGAGGATCTTGGAGAAGAGGGTCAGATCCCAAAGGAATTCTTTAAAGCATATAACACATGCCTCCCATGACGAATGTAAACGTCATGGGAGAAGCCCCTATATGGATGAACAATCCACCATGTAGGAAAGTTGCACAAAGATTATGTTGTTGAGCGTCAGTCTAGCAATTCTAGTTGTCCAGAAGACCTAGTTAATGTTGAGGTTCATTTATATTTTCAAATTCATCACATCTACTTCAGATTAGCTTGAAAGTTCAATTATTCTTCAATTGTATATTAGGCGAGTCCTCATACTTTACAAAAATTAAACAGTACAAAACATGTACCAAAGTAAATTTCATTAATATTGAATAATGTGTAATTGAAGGCCACAAACATTACAGGAGAATTTAGTCATATACTATACCAGAGGTGGTTAGGATTCTGATGTCTCAATAGTAGAAACCTCAACAAAATGAGCTTCTTAGTTCGAATCATTTTTCTCAAGAGCTTCCTCTTGGTCGATTTTTTACCATCCGTCCCTCCCATTACTTCATCAGCTGGGGTCTGAGCCACTTCTTCCAAGAAATCTACCCTAAGTTCGATAACATCTAATTCTAGATAAAACTCTCCCACTTTGTCTACCACTTCGACATAGGCTAACCTCTTCCAATACGCACCGAAGCACTGATACTCCTCTATTACGTGGAAGTTGGAAATATAGTCCATCACCATCTCTTTACTTGCTTTCACAGCATCAACCTTGGCCTACTCCACCTCCTTCATATAGTAGGATAGCTGAGTCTCCAAAAAACTAACCTGGTCCTTAAGGCTTGCATTTTCTAAGTTGGCATTCTCCAAAGCTTCGGCTGTAAACTTCTGGTAATTATTGGAAGTTTCCACCTTTTTCCTCAAAGAAGTCACTTCTCACTAGGACTCGTGGACTTCCTTATTCAAAGCTTTGATCTTAGCCAAGGCAGAATCCAACTTAGCTGACTCTTCAGCTCTTTAGCTTTGGCACTCATTTGGCCTCCTCATCCGCCAAAACCAATTTCTCAATTAACTCCCGATTGTACATTTGGATGGCCTTCAAGACCACTTGACACCCAAGACAATAGCAAAAGCCCTGACACTTTAGCTTACCAAGGTTGCTATTAGATCCACCGCATCACAGGTGGCCACATAGTTCTACCACTTGTCAGTCCAGAACTTATAGAAGTTGCCAGATACTAGTTGGACTTCTGGTGGCAACATATCTAGAATGTTAATGAAATCCCCTCATCTTACCCCACCAAAAATTTCCTAATTTTCTAGGAGTCCTCATCACTGGGCTTTCCAACAGCCTCAAAGACTTGTTTCACCTCTTTAGCAGCCTCCATATCCTTTTGAGCCTTTGTAATTGAGAAAGAATACCGCATCAACTTAGGAGATGGTGGGAGGCAATTGACCCACTGAGGTATCTGAAGTGCCAAACTTTCCACTAGCAGAGCTGGCACTATGGGAGAGCTTTCTTTTCTTTTGAAGCTCATCTCTCATCTTTCATTTTCCCTTGTCTTTTCCCTTCTCATGGGGCACCTCTTCATCTTTTTTCTCAGTATGATCTTTGTTGAGTACTCGAGCTCTACCTAGCATGCTTAGCAGTACCAGAGGAGGGCTTCAAAGCCCTAGAATTGACCGTGGATGTGGCCCTCAAAATGGAAGCCATGTCAAGAGTGGGGTACTTCTTCTTTTCAAAATTTATGCAAGAATGAAAATACTATGTTAATCTTGCTAGTATGAAAAGGATAAACAATAGGACTTTGACATTACCTTTGGAAGCCATTAATCCGAAGTCCAGGAATAACTTATTGCATTTAATGAGGTTATCAAAGTTGCGCGAGCTCAAAGACGCCTGTATATGTCTTCAATAATGTCCCACTCAACTTGGGACAACTTGAATCTGTATTCTAAAACTGTAAAATAGATAGCATCAGTCATAGTCATCAAAATAAAAGAAAAACTGAAAAGAAAGCCACTTATGATCTTCAGAATATTGGATCAACACAGTGGCAAGTGGGACTTTGTCTCTTTCCACCATAACAAGGACTCTTTCCACCCTTTGATGGAAGAGGGTAGACCACTACAAAAAGAGCATGGGCCCCTTAGGGGATCATGTAGTACATCCCTTTAACTCTCATTTCCCAAGTATACGAGGCTGGGAAAGTGTTTGGAAGAGGTGCAAGGGTATGTCCTCGCCAAGCAAGATTTCCTTCTAGAGAAAGTAAGCCTCTACTAACAGGCTCTACCCATTTGGCAAGAGTTGGGTCGGAGCTAACATGTACTTCCTAAACACCGTCCTAAAAAATGGCTTCAGAGGAAGATGCATACCTGCCTTAAACAAGTATTCACTAACGGCCACACAACTTGACCTAGGATAGCATCCGCGTTCGTGGGCATCGGGTACTAAGAGTTTTATTGTATCACGAATTCTGTACTTTTTCCTAATTTTAGCTTACTTTTCGAGGTCAAAATAGATAAAATCCTAACAGCTCCCATCTTGCCTCTTAATCAATAGGACCCTCACTCATGGCCTACAGACCCTATCTAACCTACCAAGTAATGCGTATTTTCCAACTCGTGGAATGATTACACTGGATTCAGGGTCGTGGCTTGAGAATTCTCCCTCCCACCACTATCACTCAAACTAGAAGCCATTGAAGTGATAAAAATATGAAAGAGAGATGAAAAAAAAATGGTCGAGGAGCAGGAAATTACCTAATTAAAGAGCAAGAAGACACTCTAAAAATGTGAGATCGCCGGAGAACAGAAATGGCCAGAGCATTTTAAATTGCAGAAAGATTCAAAGATTTTGCAAAGATAAAAAAACCTCTAAAATGGCAAAAGTTTGAATTTTATAGGCGAAGGTAACGAAGCACAGTCGTCAGATCTAGATCCATTTAATCTGAAGCGTCCATTTCCAATTTAATCTGAGGCGTTGAATTCAAACGATTTTATCATTTACACTTCGGATTAATGCGTGTTTCACAAGCACGCACTTAGCACATTAGCCTCAAAACATAACAGCATGGGCATCATTAGCATTCAATATAATGGCTAGTGTGTGTATTGAAAATCGAATTACTTCATTTGTTTTTTCTTGGTAATGTACAAAGCATCAAATCATTGGCATAATTATCAAGCCCACTTTCTTCTGAAAAGACGAGTTTCAGCAGTTCAGCACATCATTCAGATTTCATCTACTTTCATTTCAAAGAACAAGCTTCAGCAGTTCAGCACTTTGTAGCTTCAGCTCATCAATCAAATTTCAACTACTTTTTTTTTTTTTTTTCAAAGAAAGAGTTTCAATAGTTTAGCACTTCGCTGCTTCAACCTATCAATGAAAATTTAGCAACCAATTCAAAGAATGAGCTTCAATAGTTCAGTACTTTGCTACTTCAGTTCATCAATCAAAATTCAGCTACCAATCCAAGGACGAGCTTTTGTAGTTCAGCTCTTCGGCACAAACTTCAGCACTTCATGAGAACAGGATAACACAAGAGGATCAGGTTACCATTTCGAATTCCAACTATGATATAAGTATATGTACTTGGACTTAGGGGACTATTTTATTGCATCTAAAACCTAACCATGGCAAAACATATTCATCCCAACAAAGAAATATTGCAGAAAATAGAAGTTCTTGGGGGACTACTGCTATGCCACGCCACCGATGCTCCACGTGAAGCCTATGTAGCATCCCAAGTGGAGTGGTACCCTACAAATGCTAATGAGGCCCCTATTCGAAGTGGCAAAGTCCATACACCAGAGTCCTCTAGCTGAAGTGGTTGCGATTTGGAAGTTCAATCCGAGGCTCAACCATGGAATGGAATGACCCACCTCCTTTCAAGATCTCCTATTGATAAATTCTTATTCGAATGATTGATGTAATTCATGTAATAAGTAGTATGTCAAAATCTTGTCAGCATAGGTCATATGGTGGATGTCACTCTTTTAAGAATTCTTATTGCACAACAGGCTAGTAAGGTCAAATTGATGCCTAGGATATGATGCTTCCGTTAAATAGATGAAGCCATGCGTCTCCTCATCCAATGGATACCTTTTCTTGTATACCACTATAAATATCTCTTCCTTGTATCATTTGAGGGGTAATGCAACTATATTTATTTAAAATTGTAACTCACGTCCTCTTTGGTTTTATCGCTTTATAATGTTTAAGTTGGATGCTTGATTTTAGATTTCCATTGGTGTATTGTTGGTTGTTCTTTATCATGCACTCCATTTCATACTTGTCGCCGATGCCTAAACATATTTGTCTAACATTATAAAGCTTTTCCCCTGTTCAAACCGAAACATTTTGTTGACCAGTAATCCGTCCAAACGTGTTGGAATTATCTTGCGTGGACGCGAGTGGGCCCGATATCTATTGTCCATGTGTGCATACGAACAAAAATTGAGGTCAACAAGCTCCAACCATGATTTCAAAGACTAATTAACAAGAATTTAAGTAATATCGCCATGAAGTCGAATGATCAATTTTTTAATTTTGGGCTTTTGAAAAATTAAATAAAATTCTAAAATCTTTAAATGAAAAAATATAGATAACATTTCATTTATATATAGAAGTTTGTAGTAAACATGTACGAACATATATGCATGCATATCAAATCCTCAAGAGAAGATATAGGAGTTGGTGGGTATGCTTTCAAGTAGCTTGTTCACAAGCATATATGCATGTATATCTCACTTTACAAATGGTGTCGTTTGAATCTATTTTTTAAAATATTTGTTAGACGAACTGTGCTGAACTAGATCATGTGCGCATGCTCGAAAGAAAAATGATATATACCCTACAAATATATTTAATAAGTAAAACAATGTAAATGTTTTTTAGTTAAATTCTTTGTTACTTTTTTTCATTAGAAGTCATGTACATATATGAAAAAATGTCATATTTTTTACATTTTTAGAAAGTTAAGAAATGAAAATTACAATATTTGGTTTCAAATATAACTTTCGATAAATTTCTATTTAAGAAAATACAACTCCTTTTACATTTGAAATATAGAATTCGATGGCAGTAACGAGTTGTAAAACCCATTAGGATTAGGATGAGGACATACTCACAGGATACCTGTATGAATACACACCCCCACCATGAATTCTTTTATCATCAAGTCTTCTCTTCATCACCAATTCTTTCTCTTTCGCTCTAAAATCTCTCCACCTTATCTTCGTTTCAATAATCCATCGATCTAAACCATAGCTATCCCCTGACTATTAATCATCAATTTTTAAATACGTGTAACTGATCAAATTTTTCTAAATTAATTAATTTACTTCTCTAGAGTTCAAACTAGTCTTACCCAATTAATTCAATCCACCAAATCTCTATGTGAAACTGAGTTAGCTTTAACCATGAGCATTCAATCACCAAAGAATTCATATAACAACGACAATCATAAAAGCGTATCTCTAACGTTTTATCCAAATTACATATTTTTACTGTGTGGCATAAACAAGTAACTCCTCTCGATATAATTATAGCCCACAAATCAATGAATTAATGATTAAGTAATTCAAGGCATTAAGAATAGAAGTAAAAATAATTCACAAGTATCAATTAAAAATCAAAACTTTATAATTAAATAAAGGTTCAAACTAGGTTACAATTATTTATTCTAACTAATTGATTAATTAAACATCATAGGGGAAGAAAAATATAAAAAAGAATAGAGTACATCACCGATTTTAAGAAAATAAATGGAAAAAGATGGAGATGTTATACCATGAATTCACGTTCTTCTTGTAAAAACCATGAAAACTTAACATTTTGATTGATTTATTGATTTTTTTTCCTCATTTTAGGCTCTCCTTGTAATTAATAAGAATTTTGTACACCAAGATGCTCATTTGGCTTGTATAATTTGTGTATAATGAATCTCAACAAGCCTCCTTTTATTGTAGGATGAAAAGTATATATTTATACTTTATATTTATACCAAGAAGAATTCAGCTCAAAACAGGAAAATATTATGGGCATGTTCTTGAACCCTATTTTATGGTAGGTTTTGTAATAGTAATTTTTTTAGAGAATGTGCGGTTAAAAAGTAGGAAAAAATTTTGGGTTTACATGTAAATATTTTTATTGAAAAAATATGGTTGAAAATGAGATTGAGAAAAATTTGGGCTTAAACATGGGTTGTATTTACAGTCGAAGCCCCTGAACTTTGCTTATTATTTAATTAGGTTCTCGAATTATTCTATTATTTAGCCCACTTCATTCCCTAATTGCAATATAAGTTCTTCAACTTGAAATATTTATAGTTAGCTCCTCATCATTCTAAAATAATAAAATTCTAATTTGATATAAGTTCCAAACGTTTGTAATTTAGTCTCCCGAACTTTTTAATTATCAAATTTACATCCTGAATCTTATGAATTGCCCCCGATTTTTACATTTCTACCTCCAATTGATTAATAATGCTCACTAGAAATCTAAATCCCAAATTAATTTGTCATTTCTTCTATTTTTGAGATATTTCATTTGGTCTCTACATCGCAGACATTCTTCTTCTTCTTCTGGTAGATCATCTTCCAAACATTAGTGATACATATGACCGAATTTTTCAAGGTTGACTTCACACAATAAAGTAAGTAATTTTTTTCTACGTGCCACGTCTAGTATAATACCCTTTTTTTTTTTTTTTTAGATAAGTAATTGGAATCAAAATCCTAATATATGACCACTATCAAGGTTCCACCTGTAAGCTAAAACTATTCAACAAGCACGGAATCAACATCTATCTAAATAGTTTCCACATCAGATCAACCTCTCCAAACTGTTCCTTTCAATTGGTGGATTAATAACTTAAATGGTCACTAACTTTATCAAGTGTTACTACTTAATATATGATCTTAAAAATGTATCTCAATGGTAACTGGACTTTACTATGTGTTACTACTTTATAACTGAACTTAAAAATATTTTTATATGGATACCGAATATGCACTGTATTACCCATCCATTACTCAAGTGAGAAAATTCGTTAGGTTCAACAAACGGCGCCAGCTTGAGTAATGAATAGATACAAAGTTCAAAGTTCAATGACCACTGAGATACATTTTTAAATTTAATTATTTAGTTGTGACCATTGAAATATATTTCTACGTTCAATTGTACTTGGCAGAGTGTAGTGACCATTGAGATATATTTTTAAACTCAATTATTAAGTCCCTCAAATCGATCTATATGAAAGAAGAAATCAAAGAAAACGAAAGGGAAAAAGAAGAAATAGAAAATCTGAGATCAATCGAAGAAAAATAGAACTTTTACTGATGTCCATTCTGAAATAAATTAATGAAATAAGTCTTCAACTGAAAGTTTTGCTGCCCAAATGGAGGATATATAATGCTAGATTGGCTCTGAATGATTAGCAAAGTCATTAAATCCCCAACTAGCATATTTCCTTTCATCGACAATTGCAGCTTCAATCACTTGAATTATCGGATGGTTCAGTTCATTGGCAATTTCTTCTTGTTGTTTTTGGAATTTTTGTTGTTGCACTCCTCTTGATTCTCTTTGCCTATTGTGAAAAGTAATTCTATTTTTGGATTAACTGTGATTAGTTTATCGTATCTCGAACTTCGTATAAAAAGTTTGAAAGAGAGACCGTAGGAACACTGCAATAAATTGACAGAGAAAAAATAAATAAAAGTATAAAAATGTTGGAATTAGTACCATGATAACCGAGGATCATTTGAGTTACTTTTTTCCTTTTATTTTCTTTAGTTTCTTCTTTTACAAAGTCGATTTGAGGGAAAAAGAAATTGTTACTATTTAATAACTCAACATAAAAACGTATTTCAATGGTCACTGAACTATGCCAAGTTCTACTACTTCATAACTAAACTTAAAAATGTGTTTCAACGGTCACCTTATTATGCAACGTGTTATCCATCATCACTCGAAGACTTTTATTGAACTTAACAGATTTTCCCATTTAAATGATGGATGGAAAACACGGTAAATAGTTCAATAACCATATAGATACATTTTTTTTTCAATTATAAAGTAGTAATACTTAGCAAAGTTTAGTGACCACATACATTTTTAAGTTCATCTATTTAAGTAGTAATACTTGACAAAGTTTAATCACATTCAAATAATAAGCCCTCATTTGGTTAAGTAGTTGTGTGTTATGGTCTCAATTCTTCCATCTAAATTTGAAATTAATTAAATCTATTTTATCAATATAATCAATTCAAAAATACATAATAATTATTATGACTGTTGTGCTCACCTGTTTGAGGCCCATTTTCGGAAGACTCATTTTTCTTCAAACTTATTTTCAAAGACACATTCTTCCTATAAAATAATTTGTACATAAAATTCAAAATTTTTCATACCTTTTAGTCACACCTTCAAAAAAAATCATTATTAAAAAGTCTTTTTTTTTTAAACAAAATGGGGATCAAACATAGCCATAATATGATCTAACACAAAAACGTATCATATTATCATAAAATTGCATCACATATTTACAATTTATGCATCCCAAACAAGTTCAGATATTTATCAATTAGGCAACAAGATTATCCAACTCACACAAACAAACATAAAACAATGAGAAAATATTTTTGATTTTTGATTTTCTTTTTTCTAAATTTTCATTTTTTTTTCTTTTAATATCTAGATCAATAATTGCATATTGTTCCTGATTTCTTGCTTCTTTCTATTCCCTATCAATGAAATAAAGAAAAACAAGTAGTTTACTTGAAAAAAATTAAACAAAAGCTAGAAATAATTAAAATCAATATTAAATAAAATAGTCTCTCATAACGGGTCAAAAACTTGTAGTTGATTTTATATCTCGCACGTCTATTAATCACGAACAAGTAATAAAGTGAACTTAATTATCTTAGATGTCATTCTTACGAGAACTACTATTTAAGAGTTGATATAACTATCTCTAACTTAAAATCAATTGAAAATAGATAAATGTGATCATTGTCTTTTGTGATTTCAAATATACTACAATAATCAAGAAATGCATTGTTGATTTTATGTTTTGGCTTAAATGCTAGGAGTTACGATTTATTATAGCCATCCCCACAATTTCAATCACCAAATTTTATAAAAATTGATTAGGCGTATTCGGTCAAATTCTTCTAAATTAATTGATTTACCAATCTTGAGTTTAAACCAATCATACCCAATTAAATCAACCCATCATATCTTTATATGAATTCGAATAAGTCTTAACCAAGAGCATTCAATCACCAAAAAATTTATGTAACACGCGACTACCATAAAATTGTATTTACTACATGGTATAAACAAATAAATCGCCTCTTAGCATAATTATCGCTCACAGATGATGAATCAATGATCAAGTAATTCAAAGTATTAAGAGTGCAAGCAAAAACAATTCAGAGGCATCAATTGAAATTAAAATTAAAGTTCAAACTAGGCTTGTTAGCAGGTAGTTTAATTAACTATAATTATACATCATGGAAGAAGAAAAATACAAGAAACGATTGGAGAACATTACCAGATTTTAAGGGTAAAGGTAAAGATCTTGCACCAATAATCACATTCTTCTCGTAAAAACATTAAAACCCTAGTTTCCTGATTGATTTCTTGATTTTTCCTTCTTTTGGGCTCTTTTCTTGTAACTAATACCAATTTTGTATAAACAAGACTCTCTTTTGTCTTATATAATTTGCGTATATATAATGAATCTGCACAAGCCTAATTTTATCGTAGGATGAAAGCATGAATTTGTAGACCCAATAATTAGGTAAAAATCATAGCCAAATTGCATTCCAAGAAGAATTCTATTCGAAACAGAAAACATGATATTTATAGTTCGAAGTCCCTAAAGTTTGCTTGTTATTCAATTAGATCCCTGAATTTTATTCAACCCACTTCCTTCCTTAATTGCGACATAAGTCCTTCATTTGAAATCTTTATAATTTGTTCTTGTCATTTTAAAATCATAAAAGTTTGATATGATGCAAGTTTCAAAGGTTTCTAACTTATGATTTCCTCCAGTTGCTCTATTACTATTTCCAATCGATTGATAGCAACTCGAATAATCTCCAATTTATCCAAATCAATTTCAATTAAGCTCGAATTGTCCTTTTTTCATACCAATTATATCCAAGTTAGGATTTTTCCTACAATTAAATAATTTACATAAATTATGTAGATAACAACTAAATTTATATATAATTTAATAATTTATGTAGATACGTGCACCCATGAGATACTATTCAAAAGATGATGGCCTAAAAAGTTCTGACGATGAGATGTTTAACGTTGAGGAGAAGATGGCGCCTAAATCACAGGTCATCAATGACATGATCGAGGATGGTTGCGCCGACACCCGTATACCTCTCCAAACATTCCTCCAAGATCGTAGCTAAAATCATTGAGTACTGTAAGTGCCAAGTCAAATCCACCACTGGTAAGGAGCTCGAGACATGCGGTGCCGAGTTTGTGAAAGTCAATCAGAGTTCTCCTTTTAATTTCATTATGACTGCGAACTACCTGAACATCAAAAGCTTGCTTCAAATTACATGTTAAATAGTGGCAGACATGATCAAGGGGAAGACTCCAGAAGAAATTTGGAAGATGCTCAACATTAAGAATAATTTCACGTTTGAGACGAGAATGCTTGGGAATTCAAGGAATGGTGCATATATTAATTTTTTGGGAGGTCGTTGGTTTAAAATTTTTATTACTTAAATATTTTTAGGAATTC
>CAIGRN010113121.1:0-15843 GCA_903798345.1 Fraxinus anomala | reverse complement strand
AAGTCTAAAGTGGATGAAATGGGATGAATGCCAAATATGACGTTTGTTTGGATATGCAAGAACAATTAAAATATTTGAAGAATATTCATAAATGTCTTGTAATAGTTCAATATAGAATATTGAACACCCATGAATCTGAAATCCACTAGAAAATGTGATTGAGTAGTGTAATGATTTGATAAAAATCCTCCAATCGAGTTTGGAAATTGATAAAGTTTTACATAAAGCTAGTGAGAAGCATGTAACTTCATAAGAGGATTTTTAATTGGTGACAACGTGTATCTATTAAATGAATCAATCGTTGGCTTGCAATATTTAATAAGATACTAAGTCACATATAATGATAAGTCTAGATGTCGTGATTGTTGCCACTTTCAGTTGAGTATATGGCATTGATAAGAATGAGTTAACTCTTTTAAGACTGAAAGAATTTCTTGAAGTTGGTTCTTCCAATTTGGAACGGTTTCGTGATCTAGGTTTTTAGTAACACTAACAGCTACAGGTTTCACTTTCCAGCATATAATTGCTTATTGTTCTTTCTACTTGCATCAAGAGTTTGTTGTTTAGCAAGAAATGAGACTGTATTCTAACAAGTGGAGGTAGCAGCAATTGAGGATAAATTAAGAGAAAGACCTAAAGAAGCTTGTTTTACAAAGTAATCCAATCCCTAGTTTATTTATTGAGAAAAAGACTTCACTTTTAGCTGTTTTGTATTCATTTTTCAGGCATGACTACATATTGTTTCTTATAGCTTTTTTAATCAACTGAGTAAGATTACAGATTTGCTAAAATAACAAGGTATTGCTACTTTACTCTCCTGAAATATCTTTAAGATCATTTAAATTTTCTTGAGAGTGTTGAGTACCTACTGACCAACTTTAATGTGGCAGGCATAATTGCATTGTAATTGAGAATAGAAAATGAGAAGATATTAAAATTGCAAATTGTCTTATTTGAAATTGTTTAAATCGATTTCTTTACCTTGAAATTAGTATTTTCCCAAATTAAAGAAAATAAACTTCAGTGATACAATCTCCACCACATGTCGAAGCAATTATTGATGCAATAATCTGGGAACAGCGAGAAGACAAATTTTTTTTGAAGACATTTAACTTAATAAATATGTCCACTCTTTGATGGCCCAAGTTTTTAGATTTGATGGTTCAACATGCTATTTGCATCTCAACATCAATTCTTGCCGCTACCCGTTTATGAAAAAATTTGCATATGTCCTTTAATGAAAAATTATCTGGCCAGCACGTGAGTGCTTGTTGAAGACAAAAATTTAAATAAAATAATGAACTTCTTCCTACTTCAGGAAAAAGCATGAAATTGCTAATTTTTATCCTACAAAAGTAATCAAGTGTATCATGTGTCCCCTATTTATCGGCTCAAGTTTTAAATGAGGTAGTTCAAAATTTTTATTTTGTGATTACTGTAGTTTTAATCTAATATGCAGCCGTGATTTTATTCATTTGCTTCAACTGGGAATAGTGCAGGGCTGGAAGAAACTATTTTGATGAGTGTTAGTCTTCATTGTTCTTCATCAGAAATTATTGTTTTAATTCTTGATCTGGCTTCGTTTTCGTCACCATTATTCTTTTGCAAGTCATGCAGGTTGCTGCTGAAGCAGACTGTTTTGTGGAGTTGTTGAGTGGATTTCGGGATAATTTTGTTAAACAACTTGATAACAGTGTTGTAGGGATCAGAGCCCCTATAACAAGATTATCACAGCTTCTGAAGGAGCATGACGAAGAACTCTGGCATCATCTTGAGATTACAACAAAAGTAAGATCTTAGATTCCGTTTGTCCGAACTGTAGGATTTTTGTTCTCTCTTTTGCCATTGCTCGAAAATATTAAGTGAGCTACAAAATTTAAGAAGGTATGGAATACTTTAGATTAGAGACACTCAAATTTTGGATTTCAAATCTATGTTAAACTTTTGTTTATGCCAATTTTTTGTCTATAGTAGGGTTGGTTCATGCATTAATTGAGCTTTTAGTTTACTATTTTTGATCTCCTGTGGAACATTTGTGCAAGGGTTACATATAAATAATCTTCCTTGTACTCCAGAGTACAGAGACACCTATCAGGCTGTTATATTTTGACAAATAAATATTTGATGACTTGAAGATTGTTGCTTATTTGATTTTAGAGAACAATTTTCCAATTTTTAATTCTTAGATCTGCTGCAAATGCTACTAAAACATTATGAAGAAAACGTTTGGTGGACAAATGGTCAATCAAACTAAATTTCCTGGTGACACG
The DNA here is from genome assembly GCA_903798345.1 of Fraxinus anomala. Lineage (NCBI taxonomy): Eukaryota > Viridiplantae > Streptophyta > Magnoliopsida > Lamiales > Oleaceae > Fraxinus > Fraxinus anomala. The sequence goes on along the minus strand of CAIGRN010113121.1, from coordinate 13,573 downwards.
GAATTGTATATTTGAGCTTTTATTTTGTTGACTTCTTGTACGCTTTGGTTTCGCCATTCTTTATCGATAGAACTAAGGGTGAATCAGTAACAAACATCACTTGAAAGGAATCCTTAGCTGTAATGTTAAGCCACAGCTGTTGGCAAGTAGTCGTTAATATCTTGATTAATATAGTTCAGTCTCTTGGCTGAATGTGAGCTCAAAGGGGTCACACAAAGTGAAATGTTTTTATCTGGCGAAGTATCTGGTGATGTACTTGGATGCTTTGTCATTTACATATAGATTATTAATTTCATCCTTCATTTTTATTTTTACTGATATTGTGTGGGAATGTTACAGGTCAATCCCCAGTTTTATGCATTCAGGTGGATTACACTCCTTTTGACCCAAGAATTCAATTTTGCAGACACTCCCCTAATATGGGACACACTCCTGAGTGACCCTGATGGTCCTCAAGTAAGTGACTGATTCTTTCCATATCGAAATTTCTCATTTATCTACCAATACATTTATTGTGCAATAGTAATGTGGTGCCAATAAAATCCATCCCCACTCTTATAACCAATTCAGTTAGCGTTTCCTTAATTCTAATTTGTTAAAAAAAATTATTTATTCCTTCAACACTCAGTTCGATTTTCCTTTACCAGCAGAATGCTGCACCTTCAACTGCTACAAACTTTGATGTTTTCTTTATCTTCATTTCGTTGCTCAGATCTAAATTCTGATAATTTCTTCCTCTGTTACCTCTTTTCATTAATTCAATTTTGAGGGATGTGGATTTCGGGACATGGCTTTTGTTTTTGACACTTCCCAGTTCTCATTGAAATCTTTAAATCATTTTTGATAGTTTTTTTTATTAATCATGCCATGAAGATGCATACATTCATCCAGAGAACAAGGAGCCCACTGAAGACCTGAAAAACAAATTCAAGAATGCATCACATTCTTCCAACCGAAAACATGTAATGATACAGGAAAATCCTTAATCTCCTTTGGTGTAAAAGAGCATAAAGCAGCACAAACTTAGCGCTCTCTCCCATGAATCACTAAGCACGTCTTCCTTCAAAATAGCCATAGCCACGTGTTTCCGCATAACATCACCGACCTTACTTGAACCAAAACCTATAGGTTCTTCAATAAATAATCCGCTGCATTTTTCATGGAGAAATCCATCTAAATTAAATACTGTATTCCACTATATGTTTTATTGCTTCTACGAAGTTATCCTTCATTTAAATGCCATCTGAATTTGGTCTAAAAGAGCATATGATCCAGGCGTGTATACATTCTGGTAGTTCTTGGGCTCTGTCCCTTTTAATTTCTTTGGAAACATATACTTTAGTTTGATGACTTCAAGTTACTCTTTGGGAATCCCGCTTCATCACAATTGCACGAAATAATAGATAAGAAATGTACGAGAGCATAATGTCTGGGTACGTAATTTCATTGCTTTGGCAACGTGGAAGTGTCTTGAACCATCTTTCGGTGAGCTTCTTAACATTGTATGTAATCCAGGTTTGGTCTTTAACCTGTATTTCAACTCCCAGCGCGTCTGAAGAGAATCTTATGTGATATTGCTTTTTCTTTCCCTTCACCTCTCTTTTTTTGTCGTGGCTTAAAGTTATGTATAAACCAATTGTAACTCTTTCGATGAGTGAAAATTCTCTATAAATTGCAGGATACACTGCTCAGAATTTGTTACGCCATGTTGGTTTTCGTTCGGAGACGCTTACTTGCAGGCGACTTTACGTCTAATCTTAAGCTACTCCAACACTATCCATCGACAAATATCAGCCATCTGCTCTATGTTGCCGACATGTTGCGCATACACGGTGCAGGCTAAGTTTTTCAATCACATATTTTCTTGTATGGTTTCATTAATATCATTTTAAATGGTATTTCTTGTAAAATTTCGGGATGTAAATTTAATGCAAGTCGTTCTTAGGTTTCCTTTTCCGGTTTGTATTTCGACCTTCGGCAAGGTTGTGTCTTGTAAATTTTGAGATTCAGACATGCTGTTGTGGTTTTTGTTGGAATCCTTTGCTTCCATCAATTAATCTACGGGGTTGTTCGGCCTGTCTTTCGAAAAGTCAAAAAATGAGCTTTTGAGGTCCAAAAGTTATTTTTGGACTCGTTTGACTAATTTTATAAAAGTGCTTCTTCTAATTAGAAGAAGTTTTAAAGAAAGCTGTTAAAATGTGGTTTCTTCTAAATGTACTTTCGAAATAGAAAACCATTTTAAAAATTAGTTTTTAATCAACAGTACAATAGTTTTCTCCAAAAGTACTTTTACATAAAGCAAAAGTAAAAGTAAAAGTTATGTCAAATGGGGGCATTATACTTAATAAAGCAGTCAATTAATTTTTTCGAACTTAATATATTACTATTAGTTGAAGTCATCGCACACAAAGAAATTAAATTAACTGATGAATAAAAAGTTTTAATTTTGGTAAATTAAGTAATATTTAAACAATGCTCATGCCCTAAAACAAGGTAAAAGGAGGACATTTTACACACAATTCTACTCAGTCATATCTATAAGCTGCTTTTTAGTGTACCATAAAGTTCTTCAGATCTCTCAGTTAACATAACAATAGTGACATTCGTCAATATTTCATGACCTATCAAGATCATTATAGATTATTAATTATTGCATTCTATTATATTTCCCCATTACACATCTAGCCCTAGCTATGTCAATGAGTCGAACCGAAAAAAAAGGCTCGGGCTTGGTTCAAGTTTGTTTGGGCCCGAGCCGAGCCGAGCCGAGCCGAGCAAAGTCTGACAAAAAAAATGAGGCTTGGTTTTGGCCCGAGCCTTAGCTGGCTGAGCCGGCTCGATTTTTTAATTTTTTTTACTTAAAAGAATTTAAACAAAAAAAAAAAAAAAAATTAAAGCTGCCTGCACAGGCAACTGTAATATATTATTATTATTATTTTTTACGAGCTGGCTCACACGGGCCTGCTTGGGCTCGGGCCGACTCCCCAAATTGGGGCTCAGTCCAAGCCGACTCGAGCTTTTTTCGAGTCGACCTGACGAGGTTTTTTGTCATCTCTATCTAGCCCTTGTTTTGCATAGTTTAAAAGGTTCGATAAAATTCAAATCAAAGTCAATAATTAATTTTAACTTCACATTTACAACTTTTTAATCACATATTTTATTAAATTTTATTAAAAATCTAATTATTGGCTATACTAAAAATAGGGGCTGAAAATTGGAGAGCAAGACCCGGTGCAGTAGCAGCTGTTACCAGAACGAAAGTAAATATATTATTTTCTAAGAATCCGTATTAATCTTTTGCTTAGCGTTCGATCATCATCTTTTATTCAATTGAAAACGACTTTTTTATAAACGTTATATAAAATTTACTTAGCGAATGAGTAGACAACCGACCTTAGCTCAGTTGGTAGAGCGGAGGACTGTAGTGTTATCATAGTAATCCTTAGGTCGCTGGTTCGAATCCGGCAGGTCGGATTTTTATTTTTATTTTTTTTAGTACCATGGAGTTGTTATCTGTTGACAGCATTGTGTAAATGGCAAAAATGGTGGAAAATTGCGTTCGTTTACTCTTCTAATTCCTGTTGTTTCAAATTTTATTCTCATCTTTTTATTAATGGATGTGGAATTTAAAGATTTGTCACCTCGGTTCTGCTGAAAAGTGTTCCAAACACAAATTTTGTACTCATCAAACCACTTTGAGGCATGTGATCACAAGCATAGAGGTTCATGCACCAAAAAGTTCAGCATAGTACACAAATATGATGGGGGCGACAATGCGACCAAGGCATGTTACATACTCTTAAATTGTATCCACTTTATTGTGCTAAATACGCCATAAAAGTTTTGATGCGTTGAATGAAAGTTTGGAGAGTGATTTGAATCCGGTGGCATTACAAGAATGTTTTAAGGATTTTCCACATCGTTCAAGAAAGGGGGAAGCAAACCACTTCTGATACAGTCTGATCTATATGGAGGTGAACATTTGGAAGAACATCTGTTGGTACCAGAATTTGGGACTTGAGATGAACTTTGTGTGCTTTTACATTGCACAAGAATGAAAATTTCCCTCGTCTCAAATCACGCGATATACTGGCATTCATGTCAGTGTTGCATATGCGAAAGAATTCACTTAGTCGATTTTGGAATGCAAAGTAGAATTGGGCAATCCTAAAGAGCTGCTTCTCATTGTAACTGTTTAGGGAACATCCATCCAGATATAGGCTTAAGGGACATGTAAACTTCCATGAAATTGAAGCGAATACTTGGCTGCTTTTACTGAAGCGAATAACTGTTTAGGGAACATCCATCCAGATATAGGCTTGGAGAAAAACCTCTGATTTTGACAAGGACACAGGAAATATGAGAATATCATCCCAAATTGTCCTAATTTTTTCGAAGCAAATGAGAAAAGTAAAACCCTTTTCTTCCTCGAATGCAAATTTCGAATTCTGATCAATACGGACAAGTTATTATATACTTCGTACACAGGGCATGTCTTTCATAGACCAACCACTTCAAAACATTAGCTAAAAAAGAGTATCCAATTACTAGCATAAACTTCTTGAACAAAGACCATATGTGAGATTCTGTTTTCTTTATCAGACATAAAATGTCTCTGCTTATCACTTTAAGTAGTTTAAATAAAGTAGATGAAATTCTTATATCGATATGGCTTCATATCAAATTCTTCCATTGGTCGACTATCTGTTACCATCTTCCTGGCTGGACAAACCTGACTGAAGCAACATTGGGCTATAAAGTTTAAAATACGATGAATATTGCTATGTAACAAAAGCACAAAGGATAACAGAGAATTGTAAAGGGTGCAAACATACAAGTCAAAATAAAACTTACAGGAATAACACACATTTTGAAGTACTTTTGTAGAATTTATTGACAAAGGCAAGTGCAGCTTTTATTACAAGAAAACTATAATACCATATACAATTGTGAACCTATATTGATAACAACTGCTATGAGCAAAAGAAAACTAGTTAGGAACAATCCAAAATGGTGGTGGTTCAATTCTCTCTTGATCGCAGTCGAACAATGGCTCTACACTTCCATCTCCTAAATTGAAGATTCCCATGTCGTGACCTCCATAAGAGTAATCCTCGTCCATTCGATCCCAATAATCATCAGTGAAGTAAATGGCATTCGCCTTGCATCCTGGATGCTCTTTAACTGGCAACAAGACTGTATGATTTCCACCCACGAATAGTGCATAATCATTCAAAGATTCTACCGGAAGCCATAGTTTCTGATCTAAGTCTTGTTTATAGACATGGAACTTAACTGTTCTGTAAGGACAGATTAAAGGCTGGGATGAATGCTCAGTGAGAGTATCGCCTTCATAAACTACTTTTCCATCATACCTAACGAACTCTCCAATGTACCTCACAACTAGAAACATCTCCCCCATTGAGAAAGCCAAGTACCATTGGGATGAATATAGATCGTAGGGGTAAATTTGATGGGCTTCTATCAACTTTCGAGGAGAAGGGGTTTGAATAATCATCTTCATGCTTGGAGTAGATTCACGTAAATCCCATATTTCAACTGAAGGTCCTGCCCCCAATGCATAAAGCATATTACCATTGCATACAATATCGTAATATGACTCAATTTCACCACCAAAGCCCGTCCATCCACAGTCTCCTAGCCTGCAGAAAGCTAGCTTCGACTTGCAATGCACGTTGTACATAATTATCACCTTACAATCTGCGTCACAAGATGATGGATTTGCAGATAAAACAGCCTTCACGATAGAAAGTTGTCGAAGAGTTTTTGAAGAGTGGGAAACTGAATAATCCCAAGACTTGTAATGGATTTCAAAGACTTCGTTCTCGACTTCACGGATGGTATGAATGTGCGGAAAAGTCTCTTTTCCTGGAAGTTGATGAAAGAATCCTGTAAAGATATTGAGGAGAATGGGATCGGCCTTTTGGTTCAAAAGAACTAGCCATCCATGAGACGTACCCACAAAACGGCAATTTTGGAGTTTTTCGATATCGACCTCGAATTGATATTGTATCTTGTTCGTGAGAGTGAAGAGGCAAACATTATTTTCTTGTTGAATGGGAAGCATAAGAAGTGGCGAATGGATGTTGGAACATGAAATCTTGAACAACTCCATAATAATAAACTAAACTGAAATTTTCTCAGATGATGAATGCATACAAATTCAGTAGACTATTGAATATATAGAGACGCCCAATAAAGAATCCCAGTAGAAATAGGAAGATAATCTATTAGTTTACAACTGGGATTAAGAATATATAATAGGAAATATTCAAATTAGGAAACCCAAAAGGATTCTGTTGAATTCTCAATTGTTTCCATATCCAATCTCACGATAGAATTTGTGCTTTATCTCAGTACGTTTTGGAGAAGGTGAAATACAAATAAGTTATTAAGATGATAATGGTTTCAAATTTAAATAACGTCGTTCATAGTTAACAAATATTTTAAAATTTGGGCATTAACATTTAGATTTTGATCACGATCGGAACAATTAACCCTATCATCTTTTTAGTCGAATGAGAATAACTCAATTAACATCTGCTTGCATAAAATGCGGAATGATGCATTTTGTAAAAACATTCTCATTGTATTTCATCTACGGATGGCAAAAAAACCCGACAAACTCGACAGCCGCGCGGTGAGGGATTATCCTCTTAATCGGTATTCGGGATGGGGGTGAAATTTTTGCCCCGAGGTAGGTTCGGGGCTGGTTCAGGGTAAGGACAGGTAATGGGTGTCCCGTCACGCCCAGTTTAATTTTTATTTTATTAAAATTCAATACTTTAAATGAAAATTTTCAATAGTTATAATAGAAAATGACAACTAAAATTATTTGTTTCAATCTAATGAATGGAGACAATAAAATAAATTATCAAAAACTTTAAAAAAATAAAAAAATTAAACGAGATAGTAAACGGGACAAGAACCCCGCCCTGCCTTAAACGGGTAACGGAGCGGGAATTGCTTGGCGGGAGAAGTTGCCCCCGCTCCGCTGCCATCATTTATTTCATCATGATACTCGATAATTATTTCGAGTCCAAAATAAAGCAATAAGGTCTCAGAAAATTAGTTTAACATTAGATTTTTATTATATAGATTGGAAGTTTTATTTTTCCTTATTTTCACTCCAGTCCCTATAAAAATGAAACATACTAAATGGCCCCAAATTCGTGAAATATTGCAATCAACTTCTATGGAACAAAAAGTGTTTCTCCTACTTGAAATATTGGGATTTCTCAAATTGAAATTAAATCCTTGAACTTCTCATTAATTGCAAATAAAGCCCGTTTCATTTTTTAACAATTGAATTGTGATGTGTGATGCTCATAAAACTACAACAAAAGGAAATTGACAAACAATATTTAATATTGATTATCTTCAGCGTGGAAGGTAAACAAGTCCCGGGGACCTTCACTACGAACTTAATAAGAGAATAGTATAACTTGTATAATTAAGAATTACACACAGAAATTTTCAATTTATAGGATTACAAGGAATAATAGATAGAAAGAATTTATACTAATTATTGATGTTTTGAAAAATGATTCGAGGCATTGAACTGAAAAAGACAAAGGGTCGAACTGAGTTCAAATTGTGATCGAATAAAAGTCAAACCGTGATTGACCCAATTTAATACATTTATATCTCACAAAAAAAATTGACGAGTAAGTTAATTTTCCATATTAATAAATATTTATAGACAAAACCTCATTAAACTTGACTTTGTTTAGTTTTCATTATGTCCACTTTAATATCTGTAAAAATTGAGGCAAACAATGTAATAAAAGCTTCAAAAGATGATGACCTGCTTAAATATATTGCATCATTTTAGTGTATTATTAAAATAAAATTGAATGAGAAATAAAAATTAAATTAGAATGAAAAAGGAAATTAAATTCTAGAAATCAATCATTCAGTTTGGGGTTTAGAGTTTTTTTTTCTATATTATTTAAATAAAAATATTTATATTGTTAGAAAAAAAATTAATTTTTGCATTAACCAATAAGTAATCTGATATGACTTTCTCATTTTCTAATAAAATTTAACCTTTTACAAGAATTCATAGTCCAATTTTTAAAATTAAAAATCAGTTTCAAGATAGTGCTTTAGAGTTTAAGCGTCTGTTTGGGAGTTTTTTTCCACGGGTTTAATTGTTTTGAGTAACATCGTTTATGAGATGTTAGAAAATCGGTATTTTTTTTATTTTTTGGAGCATTCGTTCAAAATAGCGCTCCAAAAAACAAATAAGCACTACTTTTTGGTAGTTTAAAATTTATCAAAACTAGTGTAGTATAAAAAAAATGTTTATAGATAAAAAATTTAGGGACTGTTCTCTTTGTGTTTCAATTTTGTGTTTTGAATTCATTTTTTGTTTTATGTTCTGAATGTCCATTTTGAGATTGTTGAAAATGTGTTTTTTTTAGTATTTTGAAAAATTGTTTTAAAAATTAGAAAACGAAAAACATGTTTTCTCTCTCTCTCTCTCTCTCTCTCTCATCTTTCTCTCCTTCTTTACTAGCGATGGTTGGTTTGGGTGCGGTGGTGGCTGTGGCAGTGGGGGTCTTTCTGGTGGCGATTTTTCGATGGTTGGATTGCGATTTTAGCTATGGTGGTGGGGTTTTTTCTGGTGACGATTTTTGGTGTTGGGTGGCGATTTTGGCGGTGGTGGTGCAGTGGTGGTTGGGTTGCGGTGGTATAGTGGTGGGTTTCAGTGGTGCAATGTTTGTCGTGGTGGTCGGGTGCGGTGATGGTTGGCGGTGGTTAAAAACAACGAAAACGCGGTTTGGAAATTTTGGTCAAGTTATAACTGAAAGTACTCAAAACGACAATTTTGTTGTTTTGAATTTTCTTTATAAATTTTAAATTTGTTTTCAAAAACGCGCTTTCGAAAATAGAAAAGAAAACGTGTTTTCACTATTTTGAAAAAATCGAAAATAGAAAACGGCTTGAAAATGGTAAAGAGAGCATGCCCCTTAATAATTAAAAAAATAATTCTAAGTAATAATCACTTATAAGACAAAAATTCATTTTATGTAAAAAATTTGCTTATAAAGAGAAAATATTATTAATAAGACAAAAATTCACTTATAAAATATAAAAAGTTATAAATTAAACAATCACTTATGTGTAAAAATTACTTATAAGTAAAAAACTAACTTATAACTGTAAAATTATTTATTAAGTAAAATTAAAATTAATTATATGTAAAATTAGTAAAATATCACTTATCAATAAAAAGATTTCATACAAAAAATTAATTGAAAATTTCACTAAAGTGATATACATATTTGCTCCATATTGTTTACACATGCTACATTTTATTTATTTATATATGGGCATTGTTGGCATTCGACCTCTGAAGTCGTTTTTCAGTTGCCCACGTCGATCATTGCACATCTAGTACTAGAAAACCTACAGTTTAACCATGTGATTTTAATGCTATTTTCTTTACTTGACGTGTCTTATTTTGAATCAAATTTAGTTTTTCTTCTTTTGCATCCTCCAACAGTTTTTCCTAATAGATTTTTGCTTCTGCCAAGTGTTACCAAGTGTCAACAGTTTTCTGCATTAGCACTGTAAATTTGTCCTGAAATATGTAATCGTTATTGGATAATTTATTTTGATGGATATTTGGCAGAATGTGCTATTTTAATTTTCAAGTTTATTGACATTGAATAACTATATTAATATTACTTTAGACCAAAAAATTGGATGACTTTAATTTTTGTTGACAAGTTATCCCAACCTGACCGTTACTTGATTAAGTCGTGTTGGGTTGGATTTGAGTTGAAGTAAAAATCGACACAACCTAATCCATGCCCACCCTACGTACCAACTTGACAAAATCGACTGTGAAGTCTCAAAGAGAAGACAAGATGGTGCCATTGCAAAACTTGAAATATCATCTTAAGATTGTAGGGACTATCTCCATTGGCCAAGGCAAAAAGTAGATGAAGTTGGAGGAAAAAACATGAACTCTAATTAAGATGAATAAACTTGGGTCCAAAGCACATGTTATCAAGACTTTCCTTAAGGCACATGTAGGAGGTCTGGACTTTGATTTTCCAAGAAATCGAAAATCCTTTCGTGCCTCAAAGAACATTTTAAAATTTTGACGTGTTGGGTTTTGTGACCCAAATTCGGTCCAAATTGGGTCTAAGGTTTCGCGTTGTGGAGTATTGGGCTTGAAGATGTCAAAATAGGATCCAATAAGGAAAAATGCGGTTTGATGGCGATGGACGAAAGCTCGAGCGAGAGGAGAAAATTGGAATAGTAAGTCTCTCGCCCACCTGTCGCTGAGCTGCCGCTTGAGCGAATGACTTTTTTCTTTATTTTTCGTTTTTACGCGATTTTTGACCTAATTTCCATATTTTAGTTTACTTCTATGGTTTGGACATCTCTTTTATAAATAGTAGACTCTTCATTTAGTTTTGTTAGTACATTATTGTAGAAGTTGTATTTTCTCTCAATTGGTTGTCATTAATAAAATAATCGATTCCTCTGTCAATTTCGTTTTCTTGTTTGCTTTTCTTTTACATCTTATTCTTGGTTATCAATTGTGTGATCTATACTTCATATCGCGCTATATCGCCTCCTCCTCAATTCCTAACAAGTGGTATCAGAGCCCAGGTTTAGCAGTTCCGCAAAGTAAGGATTTGATAGTTTGAGGTTTTAGGTATCGATGTCTACCATGAAGTATGATATTTTGCTGTTGGATCGTAGTACAAGATTTTCGTTGTGGCAAGTTAGTGAAGATGAGAGCTATATTGCCGCAGATGGATTTGAATGGCGCTTTGTTGGAATTTGATAAGATGCCCACAATTTGGACAACAGAGGAGAAGCAACGGAAGGATCACAAGACACTTTCGTAGATTCATCTTCATTTATCCAACAACATTCTTTAGGATGTCTTGAAGGAGAAGACAACAGTTGCATTGTAGTTGAAACTTGAGCAATTGTGCATGACCAAAAGTCTGACCAGCAAATTACATCTGAAGCAGAGGCTTTATTCTCGTCTTATGGCAGAAGGCCGAGCATTGGAAGATCATTTGACTGTGTTTAAGGAGATTGTCGTTGATTTGGAGACGTTAGAGGTAAAATATGATGAAGAGGACTTGACCTTAATCCTATTGTGCTCGCTGCCTAATTCGTTTTCGTCGTTTAGGGACACTATTTTATATAGTCGGGACACACTCACCATTGAAGACGTGTATGATGCATTATTCTCAAATGAGAAGATGAAGCATCTGGTTGGAGTTGGTTTCCGAGATGATGAAGCTCTTGTGGTTTGTGGGTGATCAGCGAAGGGGCAAGTCAAGGGTGGATTTCAGCAATATGGTCTATTTTTACTGTAAGAAGAAAGGACACATCAAGAGGGATTGCGAAAAGTTGCATGGTAAATGTAATTCAACTGCAAATCGTGGGAGGCAATCAAAGACTTCAGGTGAAGTAGATATCGCAGAAAATTTTGTAAGTGATGGAGATCTTTTGACGATTTTTGACGTAGAATCCAAGCCTGACGAGTAGTGGATTTCGGATACTGCTTGTTCATTTCATATGAGTCCCAATCGAAATTTGTTTGTCATATGAAATAATGACGCAAGGTGCCATTGTTATGGGAAACAATGAATATTGTCAAGTAGCTGGTATTGGGAGAGTCAGATTGAAGTTGGTGGATGGAACAATAAGAACACTTGACCAGGTTCGACATGTTCCAGACTTGAAGAAAAATATCATCTCGCTGAGTACCCTGAATTCGAGAGGGTACACATTCTCTGGTGCAGGTGGAGTCTTGAAGGTACGGAAGGGTATCCGTGTTGTATTAGAGGGATAGAGAAAGTCTCAGTTATACATCTTGCAAGGTTGGGCAGAATCAGTGAAGAGACATCAGCACAGATTTGGTACCATTGTGGAGATACAGTTTGGTACAGTACCGTTGGGAGTTGGCTTTAGGTTTATGTTGGAGAATACTACTCTCTTGAGTTTGGGGATATGGATAATTCCGCTTTGCCACCACAGTCTCAGTTCCATTGTATTCAACGACTAGGGAGAGATCCATTGAAAATAGATATGGGTAATTTCGCTTTGCCACCGTTGATCTTTTAAAGCATTTAGTGGTGATTCTGCTACAAAGTGTGCTTCGACCCTGTTTAGTTACTTTTGAATTCGTTGTGAATTTTAGGAACCTGGGGATTAGGTTCATTTGTATCCGTGTTTGGATATGGTGGAAGAGGATGAGTATTTTCGAGTGTTGGACATGTTTGGTTCAGGTTGAAGAGTTTAGTGTGTTTTGCTGTAGTCGGACTTATATTTCCAAGTTTTTGGAGTTTCGTTCGTTGCACCGGAAATTTGTGTCAAGGTGGAGATTGTTAGGCTTTGTGACCCAAATTTGGTCCAAATTAGATCTAGGGTTTCGCGTTGTGGAGTATTGGACTTGAAGATGTCAAAATAGGGTCCAAGAAGGAAAAAAATGCGGATTGACGGCACTGGACGGACACTCGAGCGAAACTCGAGCAAGAGGAGAAAAATTGTAACAGTAAGTCTTTTGCCCGCCTGTCCCTGAGCTGCCGCTCGAACGACAGGCTGTCGCCCGCTTATCACTCGAGCGAATGATTTCTTTCCTTATTTTTTTATTTTATTTGTTTTTTGACCTAATTTCCATATTTTAGGTTATTTCTAGGGTTTGGACATATCTCATATAAATAGTAGACTCTTCATTCAATTTTGATAGTACATTATTGCAGAAATTGTACTTTCTCTCCATTGATTGTCATTAATAAAATACTCGGTTTCTCTGACAATTTCTTCTTCTTGTTTGCTTTTCTTTTATATCTTATTTTTGATTATCAACTGTGCGATGTATACTTCATATCACGCCATATCGCCTCCTCTTCAATTCCTAACATGACGAATTCTTGTCTTCTGTCTTTGGATACTACTCCTTTCATAGAGAAAATCTTGGCTCGCTTGAGACATCCTGGAAGTAGACAACCAATTTTGAAATATTAGCTAAAGAAGAGTGACAGAGAGATGAAAAGAATAGCATAAGCCTCTTGAACAAGATTATATGTCAGATTCTGTTTTCTTTATCAGGCATTAAACATCTCCATTTATCACTATAAACTCGTAAGTAATGTTGGTATAATTTTGAGCATTTCATTATTACTCTTGTATTGTACACTTGAAGTTTTTAAGATTATGCATGACAGATTGTTCCTACAACATGTTCTGAAGATAAAAGGTGAAAAAGGAAAACCAGAAGGGGAAACTTCTAAACTACAAGGGAGAAATTTTCGTTCAATTTTTTCGGCAAATAATGTGAAGAAGCCACAAAATAGGCAAGAATCTGTATTTTCTGGCTTGGAACTTGGAAGCTAGGTGAATATCCACCTAGAGCGTCTTAAGTTTTTGAAGCAAATGAAAAAGTGAAATCCTTTTCATCCTCAAAGGCCATTTCAAATTCTTACCAGTTTACTCTTTCTTTGGAGGCTACCACTTTCTAGAGCAATATTTTGTTGGCTTGTTAGGTAAGAGAAGACTAACTGAGGAA
>CAIGRN010113118.1:0-13923 GCA_903798345.1 Fraxinus anomala | reverse complement strand
GGGATTTATTATCTGATGTTGATGCATCTTCTTATCGAAGATTGGTTGGTCGTTTGCTTTATCTAACCATCTCTCGTCCAGATGTTACTTTTACCGTTCATAAGCTTAGCCATTTTGTGTCCAAGCCTAGACAGACGCACCTTGATGTAGCACATCACCTTCTCCGTTTTCTCAAGTTAGCCCCAGGTCAAGGTTTGTTCTTCTCAGCTACTTCATCTATGCAGCTACGTGCATTTGCTGATGTAGACTGGGGCTCTTGCCCTGATTCCAGGAAATCTATCACTGGTCTTTGTGTTTTTCTTGGGGACTCTCTCATTTCGTGGAAAGCTAAGAAGCAACAGACCGTCTCCAAGTCTTCTACAGAGGCAGAATATCGTGCTTTAGCAGCAGCTGCCAGTGAATTAACTTGGATTCATCAGTTACTACTTGATTTGCAGGCTATCCCAACTTCTCCTAGTGTGATTTTTTGCGATAATCAAGCTGCACTCCATATTGCCAACAACCCCATTTTTCATGAACGAACAAAGCATATCGAGATTGATTGCCATTTCGTTCGAGATAAGGTCGCTGATGGTTCGATCAAACTGCTGCCTATACGATCTCAACATCAGCTAGCGGACTTATTCACCAAAGCATTGCCAGCTTAATCTTTCTTTCACTTACTCTCCAAGATGGCTATCATCAATTTACATGATCCATCTTGAGGGGGGCTATTAGATATGCCAGCACATTAGCTGCCAGCACAGCCTTCACTGAAAATGGGCGCCAATATTAGTTAGGAAACAACTGTCAATTAGTTGGCAATTAGGCGCCAAAATTAAAATTAGATAGATATTTTCTTCTATACTTCTATTTAAACTCCATCATGTAATTGATTTCGTTGGTTTTCATATTGAATAAAATTTCATTTCCATTTTCTTCAATACATTGGGCACTAGTAGTTCAGAAGAATTCTTAAATTTTGATATAAAGAACGCTCCTTTCGATTCATATCGAACAGAACGCGGTGGCGAAGTTACATTCCATGGGCCTGGTCAGGTATATACGCCGATTTCTATATGAAATTGAAGCAAATTTACGTAGGTTTGGCTCCTGTAGCACTCGAGGAGATCATATACTGTTAGGATTTTATATGTTATGCAATTTAGACATTCTTTGAAACTTTAAAGTTGCATAATGATAGAGTAAAAACAAACTTACACAATTAGAATTCTCATTTGAGTGTTCAGTGAATTTATAATGAGAGTGCATAATTGCCAGTGGATTAAAACATATGCCATCAGGAGATAAAAACTCTGCTTTGAAGTTGTATATGTTATCAGGATGATTGTGGTATGTTGACAGAGTGGCAGAAAAAGATTCACGTATTCGATCCCAAATTTATTAGTCTGTCGCTGTATGTGGTTTTGAGAACTTGCTGATGACTTTTGTTCAAGAATTTTCTGACGAATGTCCACCTATTTTTAATGCGTCTTATGTAGCTTGTCTTTTTATATTTTGGAACTGACATGTTTTGTTATTATGTATGTTGTGATGTAGCTAGTTATGTACCCCATTTCAATCTCAAATATCACAAGATGGATCTTCATTGGTACCTCAGGGCACTTGAAGAGGTGGTCATTCATGTTCTTTCTGCGACATTTGCTATTGATGCATCACGAGTTGATGGCTTAACTGGTGTTTGGGTTGGTATGTCTTGTAACTCATCTTCCAATGTTTGTTGGTTTATGTTGATACATGCAAATTAGCTTACAATATGTGAGATTTACTCTTTTGGGAAGAAGAATAACAGGATCTATTTCTGCATAACTTGAATGTCTGATGCAATGATTGTTTGTTCATCTTGGGACACATTTATATGGCATAATGCAAATAATGAGTATGTAAATCAGCCTTGTGTACGGTGCACCAAATTGCACGTAAGAGGGTGATCGTTTCATTTTCTTTTGTCACCAGATAAAATCCATATAGAAATCAAAATAGCTTTTTGGAGTTATTCCAATTTTTCTGTTCTTTCATCCTTGAAGAATGATCGTTTATGATGATGCAAGGATCTTCATTTGGAAATCAATATATCTGATTGTTTGGAGATCGTGGGATCATTAATTTCATCTTTTAACATGTTTGAGGATTGGAAATGTAACTGCCTCGTTTGGAAAACCTTACACGCAATATTATGTCTATTGGTCTTTAAGGAACTTACTCTAGAAGATATCTCAAAAGGCTATGCGAATACGGTTGTTACAAATTAGTTTACCAATAGATGATGTGACGAGATTTGATTGGATTAAAATCTCCTCGATCAAAGAAAAAAAAAACTCCCTCACTTTCTTTTGACACTCCATCAATTTGTAAAAGGTAGATGATAATGCACAACAAGTATTTTTCATGTGAATAAGCATGTTTCTTTATAAATGTTCTCGTTTAGTTGTTTTGATAATCCAATTAGCATTTTTGTCCTTCTGGGTTTTCCTCGTCCATTTGTGCTTAGTGTTCTTTAAAACTGAGGGATTGAGTACCCAAAATTCACTTATTTCCTTAATTATTGTGCGTGTTTATCATCTGTCTCATAGGTTATGTAGCTTTTCAAGAAGATTTGTTAATTTTCTCCTGTCTTTGATGTTTTAATTGGAACTAATATGGGATCTTAACACCTTCAGGAGACAAGAAATTAGCAGCCTTCGGTATAAAAGTATCACAATGAGTAACATTTCATGAATTGGCACTGAATGTCAGCACAGATATTGCACCCTTTCATCAGATAGTTCCATGCGGGATCGTCAAGTTGGAAGTATAAAGGGACTGTTAAGAGAAACTTTGTTGTCTAACGGACATAGAGCAGCAAATATTGATCACACTGATGACTGCAAGTTGATTGATACTGCTTATAAATCATTAATTAGAGTTTTGTGATGTTTGCCAACTTGATCTCCAGCCTCCTTTAAAAATAATGCTACTTATACATAAACAATTATATAATGGTTTACACATTTACATACAAATGGGGTGTCAAAAAATAGAGTGAAGTTTTTCTTTTTTATTTGGTCTAAGAAATTTTGACCTGATCATATCTCACCACATCATATATATGTAAACCTATTATGTAGATGTAGCACAACCAAACTTTCAATCTACAGTCGTGAAAACCTTGCACTAACAAGAAGGGTCAACTCCGAATTTGTGGAGCAGCAGCCTTCCAATTTTACATGTATAGCATATTCTCTCTCTCTACTATACATATTTTGTATTCTAAATCTGTTATACAATCCATTTGCAACATTTCTGTTGTTTATTTGTCAATATTACCGAATTAGAAAATTTTCACTTTAATGATTGAGCTATAAAGTGCTTAAAGGATCAGAGTGCAGATATACATTAAAATGAGTGAGGTGGTTGTAATGATATATCGGATAAACTGAACCAAGAATAGCCAACAATGAACAAAAGTTTGAAATGATTTAAGAACATTGAACTGTACCAAAACATGCAGGTGCGTTGGCCTCTAAACAAATCAGTAGTTCTCTGCAACTGGTCTAGATGGAAAGAGCCTAAGTAGAAATGTTAGTAAGGACCAAAGACAAACCAAACCTAGGACACGGAAAGTCGTAATCATGGAAAGTAATGCACCAGTTCTGTCCAAAACTGCGGGGGATAAAGATGCGCCCCTCATTGCGAACATTAACTTCTCCATGAAACTGGTAGCCCTTGTCAGCTGATATATCCTATAAACCTGCAAAGAAAATATTGATCCCTTTTAAAGTTACGTTTCTCTTTACAAGGAGAGAATATAAATCGACAGAGAATTTTCTTGCCTCAAAGATAATAGGCACTAACGGCCAGCAGGATGATCCCTTCCTGTCAAGACGTCTCTCAAATAAATATTGAGCCAAACAGCCAAATAAGAAAGGAAGTACTGAAACCAATGCAGGTAAGCCCAGCACTGGCCAGGTGACATAAACTGCTAGGAGTGGGGCAAAAATTTTGAATCCCATGGTAAAGAATGCAGATGTCAAGTATCCTCTCAGGCCTGTGATAAGACTCCACCTCTTTGGGCTAAACTGCAGAAATGGTTTCTGAACATGGTCGGTTACTAGTAGAAATATTGTAAGTCCAGCATAAAAAACGACCTCAGTAGAAAATGAAGAGACAATTTCTGCATTAAAATTGACATAAAAATAGATTAAATTGTTGTCCTTGGACAATAAAGATGATTTGCAGAACTTTTACAAGCCTACGGCCAACACTAGCTCAGAAAAGAATGAGACAATTATGTCTGCATAATAACTATATGGAAAATGCTAACTGTTTGTTATTAAAAATGAGAACGGTAAAATAATATAACAAAATGAGGTGCACTCAAGCTTATGTAAGTCAGCTGAATAGAACAAAATAAGAGAAGTCAATGCTGATTTGATCTTCTTCTCTATTATTTCAAAGACCGAAAGACAGCACCAGATGTCTATCCATGACATGACTGGATATCAAACAATAATATCAAAATCCAACATACTCATCCTATAATCTAATACACAATTGTCGAAATATCTAAGACGCCATACATTTACATTCTTGTTTCTGTTGTGCATATTTAATAGCAACTGTATCCTTAGCATATCCTTTTTCTTTTTCTGCACTCTTGTTTACTGAATTTAACGAATGCTATAAAGAAAGATGCTTTTCCAATAAGACATTATTACAAGTTTATACTTAAATCGAATTTCAAGAACTTCATAATGAATTTTATGGAGAACTAAAGCCTTTGCCGAGTTTTAAGTCATGAGCGTCCCATTTCGTATTGTAAACAAACTATGTCCAACAATTTTACTTAATCCAAATGCTATCTCATCCTCCAAATCTAGTTTGCATCTGTGTACACACATCACGTTGTACATACAGATACCCATAAACTTATAAACAGAAATATAAATGTCAAACAATTGAGACTCAATGCCTTCTCTTTTTTCTTCTCTTTTCTTTTCGAGTCAATTGTTTTGAGAGGGTGGCAGAGGGAAGATTGGATTTTTGGTGGATGGGGTAACAATTAGGTTTTGCAATGAGTTGGATTCGGAGGAAGTATCACATGTCTTAGCGTAGTCCTGCTCATACACGTTAAACAGAGATCATGGAACATTCCAACAACTTACCACTGGAGACCCTAAGTTCACATCTGTCATTGATTACCACAATCTCAGCCTTTTGATTCAGACGGAGCATCAGAGTAGTTCACTAACCCAAAACGAAAATGATAGATCTTAATTGACCGTTTATATATTCCATAGATGAACCTGATGCTACTAGAAAGGTCAGGAAGATGGGAAATAAACTTTCATATTTAAGACTCGCATTCGAATGAATACTATTTCTAGAAATTAACTACTAAATCAACTCATTAGAAATTTCGCATAATCACTTCCTCTGACCTGCATGTTCCAGTACATAATCATACCTAGAAGCACCATTACTCGTGTATAAAGTATATACGATACCTGCAAGAACCTCATTCTTTAAGAAATCTTCAATGGCATTGACAATGAAGAATTGGGGAACAATCAGTGACGAAATCAATGCAATTGGAGCCAAAACCCAAAGTAAGGAGCCAGTGTTTTCCTTAAACGGAGTTGATACCAATTGACTTTCTTCAACAGATTGGTGAGTTATATTGACAAACGAAACAGACCCAGATTTACCACGAAAAGGTTCCGAATTCTTGCGAGCATTTACGCGAAAACCCAACTTCCTTGATGAATTCAAATCAGCAGCACATATAACCGCTCCTCTTCTCTTTAAATGAGGCAAAAAAGCTGGATAAAGAAAAAAAAAAAATTAAAATACGCATGTCATACACCAAAACATCCAAGATTTCAAAAATGACACATTAAAAACGAAAATGAAATAAAAAGCTAGCCAACATACATTTGAACTCAATCTGAAAGCTGGGCCTTTGTTTTTTGAGCTTGGTAACCTAAAAAACAAAGATTTTTTGCACAAGAAATATTAGATGATGGAAACATCACAATTCACAATTACTTCTCATTATCATTTTCAGAAAATGACAAAGTCTATGAAATCAAATAAAGTGAATTACTTACGGGGTGAAGTTGAGGATAAAACTGGGTGGAACGGGGATGATTTTGAAGGAAAGCACAGGCAGATTGGAATTCCATGTTGGATTGGGGGAGTATATTTGTGGGGTTTTGCGGGTAGGGATTTTGCTTGCTAAATGGTCCTAAAACCCTTTTCCACAACTCAGTCGAGTCTATAGTTTGGTGTATTATGAGCTGAGCCAACTCAGTTTTCCCGGGTCACAATAAGAACTCGGTTGAAATTTTATTGTTTTTATCTTTTAAGGTCAAAATTATATTCACTCGTCGTTTGTTCACTCTTAACTCATCACAAAAATAGAGAGTTGCATTATTACACTTTGAGCTTCCTCTAGTTACACTTCTACTTGTGAGGCTTGAGACTTGCCTTGTTGCCACGTCTCAAACCTTTTTTTTTTCCTAAAATTAATGAAGTTTTACATGTTATAAATATTAAAAATATATAGGGCAATATAGGAGTTTGCATTTGATTTATATTTTGTTATCGTTGATAAACATTTGAATAGAAAATGTGGATTTGATTATAGGTAACTATCGAGACACTTTGACACATTGAAGTGCAAAATTTGAGAATATTTTTTAGCTTAGGCAATATCTTCTAAGATTGTATAAAAAGTAACCAAAAAATCTTGCTTCAAAGTGAAACTTTCGCACGATAACGAAATATCCTAACTCTNTCTTGCTTCAAAGTGAAACTTTCGCACGATAACGAAATATCCTAACTCTAACAACATTATATGACAATACATGAGTATAAAACAAAAAACCTAATGCTAACATAAATTTCAATTAGAAGTTCAAGTGAAAAATGATATTACAACTTGTTTTATTTGAATTCGATATCAAACAGTGTTTCATGGGACTAAAATCAAAAGAAGGTGTTTCAATACGTTCATCATAAGATATTCCTATATCCCAATAGACTCAATGTCAGATAATTGTCAAAAAAGTATAAATTTGAAAACACGGTATGTGTCCTATATCTGAAAGCGTGAATACAAATAGTGATGTCAAACTGCGATACATTTGATAGAAAGGAATTAAATTCAAACATAATTACGGCCTTAAGATTAAGTCATTAGATTTTACCCTCTGGCTTCCGACAATCCGATCCAACCATCAAAGAATGCAAATAAAAGATCATCTCTAAGCAGCACACCCTAATCTCAAATGTGTCCATTGAGCATCCCACAAAGGCCCTTGAATTCGAATCATTTTAATTCGGCATGTCATCCTAATAATCAGAATTTATAGAGTTTCTATTCATTTTGCTGTTAAAACAAGTAATTCTTTTTATTATTTTATTTTATTTTATTGAATTTTCAGGACTCGAGATATCTCAGGATATCTAATTCACTTTGCCAAGCAAGGCTGACCACCACCAATCTTTTACCAACGCACTTAGAGTTATAAGGAGCAGCCATTACTATCGATCCTAATTTCATTGTCACCCATGCTCTATCAACAAGAAGATAGAAACAAGAATTTGTTGAAAATAGCTCTTTTAACTTCACAGAAAGTAAAAAGATATTGAAACACAAAACTTAATTACAAAAAAATAATTAAATCCTTGAATTGTGCCATAGTGGGATTGGAAGAATGGGTGATGGTGGTGGCGGGTGCGAAAATGAATGGGGCTATTTTTTTATTATTATTTTCAATTTTCAAATTATTTTCTTAGTTTTTTTATACTTTTAATTCTCTTTTTAATTATTTTGGTGGTGGTAGTGGTGTGGTAGGGGTTAGGGTTTGGTGTGGTTAATTGAAAAGATGACGTCCTTGTTTGATCCCTATTATTTTTAAAATATATTTTTTCTTCTTTTCTTTTCAACCACAGATTTTTTAATAAAATAATATTACATGCAAACTCAAATTTTTTCCTTTTTTAAAATTACACATTATCTATCAATCTACTATTCCAAAATATACTCTTAAGAAAAAATAGGGCTCAAACACGCTCGAAATATTTTTCTTTTGTAGTATGTTTTAAATTATTTTGTGTGAGGCTAATTTGTAATTCTAAAAAAATTTGAACTCTAGCTTCAATTATTTTATTTTTTTAATATTATTTATTTCTTTTCTATTTGTTTATTTAAATAGGGAGTAAATTAATCATTTTACTATATTTTAATGGAGGAAAATAGAAGGTAAATGACCATTTGTACAAAGAGAGGTCAACTTGAGGGTTCAATTATCAAAATTGAAATGATATGAGCAATTGATCAACGAAGGCAAACGATAGAGATACTTGCGTTAATTAAATATATTCGACAGAAAGAATTGACGAAATAAGACAAAAATGACAAGCTCCATTAGAAAAATGTTTAAATAAGGGTACATATATCAAGTTTAAAAAGATAAAGACAATTCATGCAATGAGTACAAACGATGAAGGTGTTTTGTACTAATTATCCTTGTTTCTTTTTCACAAATGGGGTTCCAATATAGTGATCTAATTTTTTTGAATTATGCTGAAATGTCCGAAAATGGATGACCGAAGGGGTAACCGACCCTCACATTGTGCGTGGGCCCCGAGTGAATAAAATAATGTCCGACTTCCAAGATGTGTGTATTCGGTCATCCAAGATGTCAACCGAGGTGTTAGTGTAGCATGATTCAACATTTTTATTATATCTATTAATTACCCTAAGACAAAAAAGAAACATCTTTCCTTTTTTCTATGTTGACACCCCGGTATAAAGACTTCCTCAAAAGGGTTGCTAACGATTTTTTTATTGGGTGTGAAATCTCTATTTGTGAGGGAATTGTACATCGAAATTTCAACTCGGGTACAAGTAGAAAAATCTTTTAGTATATACTCACTATGTTGTGATACATTCTTATGTTCATTTGACAGAGCAGATCTGGAGACTTTTTGTAAGATTGAAGACTAACGTCAGAATAATCAAACATATCTTCTGATTCAAAAGTCAACAAATCCGGCCTTTATAAATCTTGAATCAAGAATGTTTGTGAATCACGTCGAGGAATGTGCAGTTTCTAATTGTGAAAATCACATCGATAGTACCTCTTTCAGGACATCTCCAGCCTAGCACTAAGATCATTTGCAATATTATATGGTAGATGTGTTTATCTCCCATTATTGAGAGAAAAATAGAGTTATAAATAATATTTTTCGAATAATGTGCAATTGAAAAGTAAAGTAACTTTATTGATTTGTGTGTAGAATATTTTATTAGGTAAATGTATAGTGAAGAATCTTACTGTAACAAACAAATTTTTGAAATAATGATAAACAAATATTTACACCAAATAAATGTAAAAATCACTTCAATGTATAATTTACGCACTCCCATATATATATATATATATATATATATATAGATATATATATATATATATATATCGTCATCGTAGATAAAATGTTTTAATTATAGAAAGTTAAGAATAAGAATGTCTTTAAAAATTTAAGAACATGGGTGCTACAATGAGAAAATACAATTAAAATATTGGAAAATTAATAAAAATTGTGGTGTGTATAATTAACTACCGACTAATATCCTTAAGAAAGGTGTGTATGGTACAAGGTTGACACAGCCTACTAAAAGTAAGTCAAATAAGAATTTGTGAGTAGTTATATTGACAAAATACGTGTATCACATTTTAATTGTACGTATCTTTGATTTTTTTTTTCATAGCATTTTTATTCTCAACCAGTGCATCTTATCCTCGATATGGTTTCCGACCAAAAATTATGTTTATATGGTATAAAATTATTTATTTGCCCCTCGTTTTTTTGAACAAGCAAAAACAACAAAAATAAATGCAAAAGGGCAACTAAATATTTTTTCTTATTTTTAGAGCATGCTAACAAATTTTTTTGACAAAAATCTCAGAGCAATATTTATTTATTTATTATTAGAAGGTTGATATAAAGAATGTGATAAGAAAATATCTGGGACTTAAGTGTAATATCAAGAGCAATATTTATTTATTTAACTGATTCTTCATCCAACTTATTATTATTTCAGCACAATTAAAATTAATTATCTTAAAATCTACAATAATACCAAACCGAATGTTAAATAAAGTCGGGATCAATAATAAAAGAGTAATTATATTCAGATCAAAGATTTTTTTTCATTGTATCACATTTTAATAGCACTTAAGGTCTTATTTTTTGCTCATTATAGCAATTATGTCCGTTACTTTTTTGACACGTTCTTATTGTCGACGATCTATTAATTGATACATCTCGACTCTCGTAACAATTACAATCTAAAAGTTCTGTTGGGACGACGTAAAATAATTAATTTATCCATCACATTTTTTAAAATAATAAATTCAAAGTACAACAAAAAATCTTTTCTTCATCCCAGAGCACGTAAAAAATGATGAGATGTACTAATTAATTGAATGTTGAAGATAGAAATTCATGCTCTATTTGGTTTCCGACCAAAAGTTCTATCGGAGGGAGTAAAACAACTAATTCGTCCATCATATTTTTAAAAATAATAAATTAAAAAGTAAAATAAAATATTTTCACACATTCCAAAGCACGTTTAAAAAAATAATTTGATTGAATGTTGAACATAAGAATTTAACCCTATTTTATTTGGCTAAAAATCACAATTTTAGTAATGATAAAATATATAATTAAAAATTTGATAAAAAATTATGAATTTCATAAACGTATGGTTGAAAATGACTTGAATACCCATCAAACTTTTCGAAGAAGGCCAAAATATTTGATTTTATTCATGATCTAGGTCATGATCCACCCACTACAGATTTTCTGTGATCTTCCATTTCCTATTATTATTTGTCCCCGGGTCCAGTGGTCTAATTTTTAATGATAACAGCTCTCTGACAACTTAGTCTCTTATTAAATATATTTGAAAAACGTGGAGAAAAAAAATAATGTTGGACGAGTTTAGCGCACTAGATTTATCATAATTTCACGGCATTGCTGCGTGTCAACTTCACGTGTTAAATGAAAAAAAAGATAGAAGACTTTGATCTAGTCTGTGCGTTCATAACTACTTTAAATAAACGGTGACGAAATTTAAACTTATGACTAATCCAATTTAATATCAAGCTAGTTTATTTTGAAATTTAAAAGCTTAAATGATTTGATATGATAAATTAATGTGTAGCTAGTTTCCGTGATTGTAATGACGCAAGTAGGGTGGTAAGTGGAAGGAGTCGAGCCTAGCTCGCTTTTTAACTAAAAAGTGTAAATTTCAAATTTCTTTTAAAAAAGGAAAAAAGAAGAGTCGAGTACAGTCAAGCCCAACTTTCTTGAAGTGGGCGAGTGCAAGTCGACCCATCTCATTCCTTATATACTACAGACAATTTTTTTTTAGAGTTGTTTAGGAATTTATCACTCATTATTGGATATTAATCTTACCATATATTTTATTTACAAGTAATGTTATTTAGCATCAATTCAATTAAATTTAATTAAATGCAAGAACATGGATACTACTTAATTAGACTTATAAATACTCTTCCATTTGGACTGATATTTTAGTACCACGAGAGCTAGATTAAATTATTATTTATTATATATTTTTTTCATATCTCTCTTAATTAACGAAAAGCAACATAATTGTCACTTTCTCTTCCACTTTAAACTTTTCTTTTCCTCTCTCTTTTTTATCCACATTTCCGTCCAACTTAAAGATTGGGACATCCATCATCTAATGGAAGATAATGCTCCAATATAATTAACTAGGGATTTAACAAATATAGTAATTAAGCATAAATTTGGATCGTTAAAATTAAAACAGTCTCGACACGTGTCACATGAATCGATATAATCTATAATTTTTGACGGCAAAACTTTCACATTCTTCACTTGAACCGAATCACTATCCATCTTACAGGCAACTAGGTAATACTCTCGTCGTCTCAACACTACAAGTTGGTACTAATTCGTAACAATAATTTCTCTATAAATACATACAAAGTGTACAAAATGTGGTGACCAATTAATCACTCTACTCCACTATCACGTAGACTTCTGGCCCACATAAAGAATATTTTTCTTACTTGGTTCACGTAAACTTATCCTTTATCCATTTTTACATAATTAGTGCTATTACGCTATTATTCTCAATTACTCAAAACAAGAAGAGTTTGATTGAACAATTTAACTGAAGTTTTTGATATAAAAAAAAAAAAGCAAATTTTGATAAAAAAAAATTGATAAAATTTGTGAATTCCGACCGACAATTTACATCGTTCAAGAGCGCACTAGGATTTTGTGTGTTTTGAGTAACAAAATTAGCCCCTTTTTAGCTTAAATAAAGTAGATTTTAATAAAAGTTCATGAAATATGTGGTTAAAATATTGTAAATCTTATAAAGTGTGCTATTAAAATTAAATTAAAATTTAATCTACTTTTTTTTTAGCGGAATCAAACTGGGTTAATAATAACAATTAATTTAAAGCGAGCGCGTGCATCCAAGACTTGTACTTTTGGCCGGTAGTGTACAAACTATAATTTGTGGGTGGGGGCCAAAACTTGGGTTTTTCCATTTGTACCGATAATTGATGACAAAGAGTTTGGCAATCTCTCACATGTGTGCGGGTCCCGTGCGAATAAAAATTTCAAAAAGATGTGAGCCCTCCCCCCATTGTGAATGTTCGGTCAAAATGTTTGTCAATCATTTTCGGTAAGTGTAATATAGCTCCCAAAACTTTAGCTAATTGGTCGGAAATTCGTAAATCAAAAAGTTGACGTGTCTGACCATTATTCTAAACGGCTCGTTCTGTATCACTTCAACTATAGCTTATAAGTAATAACATATAGATAAAAATCATACTTCGACGATTTGATGGGTTCATATGAGTCCACATTACGACTTATACGTCCACATAAATAAGTGATTGAAAATAAATAATTTTCTTTTAAAAAAAAATAAGATTAAATGGGGACATAATTGAAAGGGAAGAAAATCCACCCACCCACACGGCACCACATCGCCCACCACCACTAACACCACCATCAGACCGAAATTCCAAGTTGGTTATTGTTGAACGGGAGACAAAGCGCTCCCATTTGAGTACGTGAGCTCTTCAATTTGGTCTCGAAACAAGTCCATTACCTTCATTTTCCTTTGTAATTTGACATCCCCATCAGCATTAGTTTCATCCAATTTAAGCGATTGACTAATTAACAATTCAATCAAAACTTTTAAAATTGGTCAAAATTTGGTCAATTCATTGACTTTTAGACAACTAATGGAGGAATGGATAAAATCCATCCATCCATCCTTCTTCTACAATGAAATGAAAGGTTTGAAATTATAAGTTGTACAAATAAAATATTTGGATAAAATGTGCAACAAAATAAAAGGTTTAAGATCGTAGTTGCAATTCTTCCTAATTGAAATTGAAAAGTAATAAGTTCAACATTAGTTGTTGAATGAACCAAGCGAAGATTGAAATGGGAGGTCGTAAATCTATGCATTTTGTACAAACAAATACGTAAACTTTAATTCTCCATATTCAACTATTCAACCTTTTACTCTGTCGCAAACTCGGACTTAACTTTCACGTTGGGGAAATTGGGCCAGATGACCCCATTCACCTAATATTTTGAAGAAATGGCCCTTGACTCGTATAAAAAAAAAAAAAGAGAGAAAGTAATAAAATTGTAAAATGACAAAATTGCCCTTCACATATTACTCAAAATTCACCACTTTTTCCCTAATTTCACCACTGTAAAACCCTTCCACCATTTTTGAAATTTCCCGGCTTCCTTCTTCCCCTTCATCACCTTTATACTGCCTCTAAACAATCCTGAAATCGAGATAATCGAAACTCCTACTCTTCATTGTTGACACTTGAAGAG
>CAIGRN010113114.1:0-36693 GCA_903798345.1 Fraxinus anomala | reverse complement strand
TTCAGTTAGTTTAATTTTTTGTTGACTATCAATTCTAATTGTTTTTTCTTTTACAGGTATGTTAGAGCAAATGAAACCAAATAGTTAAAGTTGAATCTACAAATGAATGATCAGAATAGTTCGGCAAGGTGGAGAATGTTGGATATGGGACGCCTCTCTATTCTAATCTCTTGGACTTCTCTATTTTGTTGGCCCTGTTCTGTTATAATACTTGGGCTTGTGTTTGTTACTTGGGCCAACCGGTTCGCTGCTTCCTTTTTTAAGTGGTGCAATCTTTGGCTTTACACTTGGCACATCTTGGACCATTGGATTAAGTGAATTGAAGGGTTGCTTTATAACCCCATTCTAGATTCTTCGTTTGAGTTGGTTTTTCACATTCTAGGGTTTTCTCTCATGTGTTCTCTCGAGTGGTTTTCTCTCTGATTTTGATTCTTGAGATCCTTTAGTTCTGATCTTTGTAATATCTTAGTGATANGTTGGTTTTTCACATTCTAGGGTTTTCTCTCATGTGTTCTCTCGAGTGGTTTTCTCTCTGATTTTGATTCTTGAGATCCTTTAGTTCTGATCTTTGTAATATCTTAGTGATATTCTTGAGTGTATTGTGTATATGCTAGTCTAGTGGAGTGAAAGCGTGTATATGAGAGGCTAGAGAGAATATTGAAGAAATCGAAGATTTATTTCTTCATACATTTGTAAATCTGAACTTTGTGATTTCCTTAGTGGATTCGAGCTTAATCTACGTGGTAAATGTTCAATGGATGAGTAGGCTATTTAGCTGAACATCCGGGCTCCAAAGGGGGCGAAAAATTCTTCGTGTTCTCATTTTATAATTCTAAGATTTTATGATTTTGTGTTTATTATTACAAAATGTTGATTCTGATCCAACAATATATATACATACATGGTAGAAAACAACTTTCACTTCAAGCAGCTAAGAAAGGAAAATATTGGAACTTGCATTCATATTTCTTTCAAAAATTCGTTTGATCTATCGAAGTAAAATACATAACATGCAAATGGTTCGTTTCTTTATGCTTTTATGTATTCAATTAAATATGCATGAATTGCCTATGGATCTTTGTGTTCGACCTACAAAATATGAACTATTTTGAGTTCTTTGTAACGAAATGTGAAATTCTTTGAGAAGTCGAAATGATTAAGTAATGGGTATCTTGCTTGATCACCGATATACTTTATATGAAAAAGTGGTATGAAGTGTATATTTTATTTTTATATAATCGTGTATGGAAACTGCATGTATATTATTGAGTATTTTTAAATACTCACTCTTACAACAATTTACATGTTAGTCCAAACTGTGGTAGGATGGTGATGCGGGGTGCCAGAGAATTTGAAAAACAAAAAGTATAAGATTTCTTTCTTTCAAGGACATGTTTATGAATTCGAGACACAAGCCTTCATTGATTTGGTTGTGAATTCTGAGCCAGAGTCCTGCATTACTTCAGATGATGAGACTCTTCCAAAAGAAGATTCCTAGGATTGATAGAAATGAGAAATAGATGTTATTCCACTTGTTTAGGATTTTTTTTCTTCAGAAAATAAAATACTGCATGAAAAGACTAACTTTATTTTTTTTTTCAAAATTAAAGATCTACATTATGAGATTGTTTTGTATTGTCCAATATTTCTAAGATAAAATTTTATTTGTATTAAGAAAATGTCGAGACAACAACCAAATCAAACTATAATCATCAAAGATTTGTTGAGGTCGATATAGGACCAGGGTAGACAACAAGCACAAGTCAGTTCTCATAATGCATCGACAAATTCTAAAAGCAACAGATCAATTGTTGAATAGTTCCACCATTACAAGCCCCTAACCATCGATGGCAAGACAGACCTATTGGCAGCTGAAGAATGGATAAGAGGAGTGGAGCGAATCTTCAAACATCTCCCATGCACTGCTGCTCAGAAGGTATTATGTGCAGAGTTCATGTTGATTGATGCAGCAAGCCGTTGGTAGTAGTCTGCCTCGCGTACTAGAACTGAAGCACAACAACTTGCTTTGACTTGGAAACGATTTAAAGAAGAAATAATGGGAAAAATACTTCACACAAGCTCCAAGAGATCAAAAGAAGACATAGTTTTTTCAACTTAAACAAGGAAAGTTGAAGTTTGAGGAATACGAGAGAAAATTTGAACAACTCTCTAGGTACGCACCGTACTTAGTAGACATGGAGACAAAGAAGGCGAGGTTTGAATTGGGTTTGCATCTAGAGATGGTGGAATAATAGCATCCTACCAATTCACCACATAAAGTTGGGTTTTGCAAACTAAGCAGTCAATCTTAAATATATTAGAGATTGACTAAACGTTTCAACAATATGCCAAGTCTATAGTAAAAATTAAAAAAAAATGGAATGGGTTCAACAAAGAAAAAGGAGATGGATGGAATAAGAAAATTAACATTGGATCAAGTTTCGGATAAGCTATTTCACCTTGTCCAAAGTGCAACAAGACACATAGGAGTAATTGTTTATTTGGGAATAATGTGTGCTATCGATGTGGTAAGACATGTCATATTGCCAAAATTGAAAAGAAGCCGCCTAGAAGAAAGATAATGAAAAAGAAAAGAAAGAGAACGTCAGAGTTTTTGCTTTAACTCATGATTGGACAATAGAGGACCCCGAATGCAAGTAATTTCGAGAATGAAATTCCTTTTATTTTGCTCTACATGATTTTTTTATTTTTTATTTTGAAAGTTAAAGGACTAAAGCAAAATAGGTATTAGTTCTTTTTCTTGGGCCAAATAAAGCGAGTTTTAGTATATTAAAATTGGACTAGTTGGGTAATTCATATTAAATAACGCACCATGGACCCAAGAAAAAGTTAATTCGGATAAATTAGGCACAAAATATTGAAGTCCAAAAAAGTTATCTTTAATTGGTAATTTATTTAAATTTGGTTTATGATTTTAGTTTTAAATTAGGCTCAAAATATTGAAGTCCAAAAAAGCCATGATTTCACATGTAGGATATATAAAAATCCTATTTTTATTATGATAAATGTTATTATAATATTCCTCTTTTGATATATTTCAAACTTCGCTTATTGTTATCCAATTTAGAATTATAGTCTCCACTTTCATCAAGCATTCTATTTATCAAATTCTCAGCCTGATTGAATTAGAAGAAATTGTTGACTAATATGATTAGGCTACCTTTTATTTAAGCAAAATTCTAATTAAACTAAGCTAGATATTATTTTTTCCAAAATTCTATTGAAGGATTCTTTAATGAACCTAACCAACAATGAACCGGAAAGAAAAGAGTGTTGTGCAATCAACGTTAGAATATACACCCCGAGTATGTGATTGAAAAACAAGTTTGAGAGTTTGCATCTCACGAGAAAGAAAGCAAATATTTAAGGGTCGAAAAATAATCATATTAGAAGTTCATGATTATTAGATTGAGTATGCACACACATTGATCAAGCATATAATAAGAAAAAAATTAGTTTTACTTACATTACTTATGAAATTTTTATGAATTATCTTTCAATACTTGACGCGAGTTCGAAAAAGTTATTTAATATTTTATTTTTATTTGTTTACTTATGTGTTTACTAGATAGTCTTGCTTAAAACGAAAAAGAGTTTAAGTTTAGAGGTGTTTGATAAGTACGTCTTATGCACATATTTGGGATTCCATTCTTAGGAAAAATCTCAACTTGGATACAATTGGTGTGAAAATGGATATTTGGAGTTTAATTGGAGTTTATTCAAAAAAATTGAATATTAACCGAATTGCAAGTGATTAGTTGGAAGTATTAATGGAGCACTTCGCAAAAATTTATAAGTTTCGGGAATTAAATTCGACACTTCGAAAGTTTGGAGACTAAATTGCAAACTTTTGGAACTTGAATCGATCAATTATTAATGATTTTGTGATGAAGATGTCTTAACTACAAATATTAGAACGTCAAAGACTAAAGTTTCATAAAAAAGAGTCCAATTGAAAACATGAATTGTTTCTTTTATCTTCGCAAACTCTTCGTGGAAACCAACTTGAATAAGTATTTTAACTTAAATCTTGTCCTATACATACATTCCTTAGTCCACCAATTGAGGAAGGCTTGTAGGTTTCATTATAAACATTCTAGCCGAGGTTTGCTTCTACGCATATTATACAAGCCAAATGAGTATCTTAGGACGCAAAAGGCATATCAATTACAAGAGAAAAGAGCTTGAAAAATAAAGAAAAATCGAGAAATCAACCAAAAGGTTGAGGTTTCAAGGATTTTACAAAAGAATGCATATTCTTGGTGCAAGATCTTCATCTTTTTTCTTTTTCCTTAAACTCGTTGATGTATTTTAATTCCTTCTTGTTTTATTCTTCTCCCATAGTGTGTAACTAATAATTAATTAGAAATTTTAATATAGTTTTGAACCTTAATTTTAATTAAAAAGTTTAAATCTCTAATTGATGTTGTGAATTATGTTTACTTCTATTTTTAATGTTTTGAATTAATTGGTCACTAATTCATTGATTGAACGATAATTATGCTGAGATGCGGATTATTTGTTTATACCACGTAATAAAAACCTGTAATTTGGATAAAATGATAGGTATACACTTTCATGGTTGTCGTGATCGTTACATGGATTCTTTGATAATTGAATGCTCTTGGTTAAGGCTTAGTTAGATTTACATAGAAATGTGGTGGGTTGACTTACATAGAAAGAGAGGTAAATCAATTAATTTAGAAGACTTCAACCTAGTACATGCAATTAATTGTTATCAAAAGTGATGATTGAAATTAAGTGATTAGTTACGGGGAATTTGTGAATCAACCCTTGAACTATCATATAAATTATTTCAATTTTTAGTATATTTTTAGTTTTTTAGATACAAATCATAAAAAAAATCAAGTTTATATGTTTTCAATCGAATTGAAGTTGGTAGTAGTTTAATCATAGTTAAATAGTAGTGCTCATGTGAGTGATCATTAAGACTCTTATATCAACTTTATTACTTGTTATCATTCATAAACTTGCAAAATATAAAATCAACAAGAAGTATACATCTGCGAATCAAATGGAGAAAGTTAACTCAAATGATTAACGGAAACCAAGGAAATGAAATTTTCAATTATGAAAGAAAGAAAGTGGAAATAATTGCTTAGAAATGGCAAGGGCAAAATATTTAATCAAAGATTCAGGAGTTATGTCGGGAATCATTCCTGAGGGAAAAGCACTGGCATCATCCCTCAACTCAACTTCATTTAGGTCTACGAACTCCTAATGGTTCACAAGCCCTAGAGGGTTGTCATTGCTAGCCTAAAAATAGGGCACGACCTGAGGGAGAGGAGGAAATAGCGAAGTTTCAACACTTCGACAGATGACAGCACCTTCAGCGAGAGCTTCGAAGATAGGGACTGGAAGAAAACCTTTAACAGCTTCGGAACATTGTGGTTCCTCCATAGGAGCCTCAAAAAAGCTCAGTCCCACTCTGGATACTTATCCAAAATCATACCAATCATCTCGTTGCTCCAGCCTACTCATAATCTTCATTAAGCTTCAAAAATTCTAGGGATAGGTACAAATTGACAATTAAGTCTTGAGTAGGAGATGGAGTCTCCGTCATTTGAGCCAATACAATCTCCTTCTCCTGAACAACAAGTCAGTTAGTATGAACCTAGCCTCCACTGCAACAAAAGAACTTTGCTCCACCTCCTCCTCCAGCTTCTCCACCATAGCCTCTTGCTCCTCATGAAGATCAATCAGAATACACTGAACCTGAAGAGTCTGAAGCTCTTCATCCTTCTCTCCAATCTTCTCTCATTCACCTTCAAGGCAAAGGCCTCGCTATCCTTTCTAGTTTCATCCCTCCCCTTAGCCGACCAAGTCAAATCCACTTTCAGAGTTTTCATAGTTTGATTTGTGAAGCTGCAGCTCCTCGCATTCCAACTAGGACATCCTCTCTTAACAGACTCACAGACCAGATACGTTTCTAGTCCTGAATAAAGGCCATGCTTAGTATGTGTGAGAGTCTGAGATAGGTTTTTCCACACAAAAAGTAACCCCATAAGGTAACCTTTTGCATCGTTGGGCCTCAGCATCTTCAGCAGCACTTGTCGAACGCCTAACAATTGGAACTTGGCAACTATAAAAAAAATTAGCAAGTTGATTAGTTGGTGAGAGAATAGGTGAAGAAAGGTCTTCTGTTTGGACACCTTGGCCACTATCGCATGTCCCCCGACTAACCTGCCATCAGCTGCAAAACTATTTATTTTTTCTATCCATGTCTATGAAAGGTTTGATCGAGTAGCTACAGATGAGGCTCATCCTTTAGCAGCAACCCGAAGGCCGATTCCTGAAGTTATGATGTCCTCAAACAGGATAATATTTAGTCTTCCATTCCACTTCATCTAATACATAGATAGAGCTGAGGCACTTACAAAGGTCTTTTAGTTTAATTTTTCACAATGTAGTCTTCTTCTCACCTCCTGCAAATAAAATTACATGCCAATATTAGTACTGCACAATAATGAACACCTAGAAAATACTAAGAGATACGAATCACTAAGTTTGCCACATTTTCAGGAAATTGATACTTCTAGTCTCGGATCTTCAGGCGTAAATTCCCCCTTCCCTTTGAAAAAGAAGAATGTCTGTTTCAAGCTATTTATTTTATTGCAGATGATGGTAAGACGCTTAAATTGATTTGAACTAAGACTAATGTAGAAAATGACCTGTAAACCCAGATACTCGATAATAAAAGATACACAAGGGCTTGGGCTTTCAAATAAGGTATTTATCCTGATTGAGTTTTCCATCGAAAATTTTCAATTGAAAGTTTAGTCATAAGTCTGAAGAGGACGAGAAGTGATTTTTACGAATACCTTTAAATTTTATTCACTGTAAATAGAAAAAAAGTGTTACCCATATTTAATTTTCTTTCTCCTACGCCATCCGACCAAGCTAATTTTCTTTGAATAATATATTGGATGGAATAATTGTAACTTAATTTGAGTTCACATAGTTTAGAAATTGTTGACCTCGGTTTACGATTAGATAGGTCAACAGATTTGGGCTTCACTCACATCCTCAAATAAGGATCATACGCACTTGCACAAATCGTTAGAAGGACCATGACCTTCTTCAATGGTAGTGGGGGCAACCGCGAACATTCGACGGTCTAGTCAGTCAACTATAGAAGTTTATATTTGGGTGTGGGATGAATGAAAGACTTGAAGCCCAATACTGTGCATGGGAACTGGGTTATTAAGAGAAAATACTAAGCAAAAAATTATATATTAAGTGTAAAAATGCATTAACTAACAATGACAATAAGTGTGAGCTTTTATAGTGAAAGATGTGAAGTGGCTACTATTGGATGAAAGACATGTGAAAGTGAAACCTATGAGGATGATGCATTGACCTTTAAGATGGCATTTATAGCGTCACTTTTTACAGCCTTATGTTCAGATGTCATTTAATTATTCTGAAAGTGGCACCCTATAACCTAGTTTTGATATCTGAAAAAGTAAACTAACAAGTTGAATGAAAAACATCTACTGCAAATAGGTCATAGCAATCAATCATACGGAGGATCCGATAAAGGACATGAAGCTATGGAATATGCCATGTAGAATCAAATACATTATCGTTTTGAAAATAGGCAACAGCGTATCGTGGCACCTCGCCTCGATCATGGAAGCTTGACCTCTATATACCACCTCAAATAAGCTGATATTTCTCTTTCGATATCCGATTAAGATGATTCAAAGTGCATTGAAAATCTAACTCAAAGAACAATAATTATTCTAGAAATATCTTTTTTTGTCAATTCGAAAGTTTACTATGTAAAAAATGGGTTTCAATCTATTTTTGAAAATCTAGATTGGTGAAAATACTTTGACTATATTTTAATACTTTACAATTTTAACTTCTATTTGCATCCAACTGATCTATGTGATATTCAATAATCGTTTTATAGTTCGAATCAACTACTAAATATTTGTAATTAGGTTCCCCAAACATTGAAAATCTTCTTCTTTTTTTTTTTTTTTTAATCCAGTTTTTGCTTCTTTTTTCTAATTTCACTTTCAATCATCAAATTTTACCTAACAAGTAAAATATACAAGATATAAAGAAATCATAAGGACTCCTAAATTTCTATATTTAAAGGCCCCGGATAAGTATATAACATACACTTTATCAAATACTTCAAACTTGAACATTTTCTTGTGCTCAAACAAAATTATAATCTCTCAATAAAAAAGCATGTAACAAGTGAGAGGTTAGATAACCTATTGTTTGTTTCTGGATTAGAATCATTGTATTAATTTCATGAACAAATTTAAGGTCACAATACTAAAATCAATAGCCACTTATCCGATGTAAAACTAACGTGTGTGTGAAGAATTAAATAAAATATCATAAATTCACGAGTTACTTCAATTCCAAACCCTCAATAGTCAAATTTGTCATTTTTTCACTCGTAAGATACACATACAACAAACTTTTTCTCTTAACTATTTTTTCAAGATTATGATATAAGGTTGAATTTTGATACTAATTCTCACCCTCTCCAATTTAGTTATATTTTACTAATTGCAAGTCATTACTTCAACAAATAAGGATTCTCGTAATTTTCATTGCTTCAACCTTCAAAACTCGACTAAGCTAATAACCCCATGTCAAAAGTCTAATTCTCTCAAATTAGTATTTGGGATTTAATCAAGGCATGCGATGCGTCTTCTATTTGATGCACCTACTTTTTCAAGTTGTTTTGCGTATTTTATTTCATACACTACATTTATCCCTTTTTGAGTTTTCTTTTTGGAATTTCAACAAGTGTTCTCATTTTGAATCCTTAATAGCTTCACATCATGACAACTTTTTTCCTTTTTATGCAATAATTAGTGCAATGACCCTCATTAAATAATCATGCTCAAAAAATCGACACCTAATTTTTTTATCTTATTGATCTTAGACAATCCACATAAAAATTTACACACATGAAATCCTCATTCATTTCAATATCTTCCTACAACAGTTCAATAACCCCAAATTATACTTAAAATGGTCTAAGGATGTACATTGTAACGATCTTTATATTTACCATTTAAGGTTTATTATTTCAACATATTAAGCATAAATCATTTTATTACTTCATAATGCTAAAAGATAAAGGAATACGTCAAGGAATGAACATGGAAGATCATCGAATTTCTTAGAAACGGCCGAAAAAGGTCTCGAGAATTCTAAGAATGCAAGAAATGAGTATGAAAAATTATTTTTTGCAATAGTTAAAGAAGCTTCGTGTTCCTAACTTTTCAAAAAAACATGCTTCTTCAGAATTAAGACATTACGTTTCAAAAAAATGCCCCGTGTTCCTAAACATTTATTTATAGTGCAACTCTTTACACTTAAAACCACACTCGGTTTTCTTTTTTGCTTATTCCATATTTATTTGCTTGAATTTAGTTTGTTTTTACTTTGGTTGAGTTGTTTATGATTGTTTGTTTATATGCAATCATCTTTCATCATATTATCGGTGCTCTAATATTATTGTCTCGCTTCATAATGCATCTCCAACGTCCATAAATGCCACCCTTTTTTCCCTCAAATCTCCGGTAAAAATGTGTTGAAATTTGCTTGTGTAGAATCGAGTGGGTCCGACATCTGTTATCCACTTGACCATTACCAAAAAATGGGGTCAACAGAAATTATATTAAAAAGTTCATAATAAGGGTCCATATGTGTCTTAGTAAATGAAAATCTAGCCTAGCATTACAAAATTATAAGAAATTATAATTATTTT
This sequence comes from Fraxinus anomala, assembly GCA_903798345.1. Lineage (NCBI taxonomy): Eukaryota > Viridiplantae > Streptophyta > Magnoliopsida > Lamiales > Oleaceae > Fraxinus > Fraxinus anomala. The sequence goes on along the minus strand of CAIGRN010113114.1, from coordinate 26,903 downwards.
GTGGAACATCACCCGAATGTTTTATAGATGAAGGAAAAGAGGTTGAAACATGAAGTTCCCGAATCTCTTCAATGATTTCTTGACTAAATCATGCTACACATTCCCTTCTTCATCTAAAAATCAAAGTTAGATCTTCAATTGATAGAAATCTTGTAATTGCCTTTTAATTCTCTCAAATGAATAATGATTTTGCCTTTATTTAATTGTAATAATTGATGTTTAATATGATATGAGACGTCCTTAAATGGTTGCCCACATTTTTTATTTATAGATGGTAAAATTAGTTCAAGAAACACGCCCCAATTGGGTTCCAATCAAATAAGAAAAGTTATCTTCGCATCGCACTTGGTTATGTCTTTGTGCAGCCATCAGTGTTTTTATCACATCTTCTCTTCAGATATCTAATTGAGACGATTCAAAGTGTATTAGAAAGCTAACTCAAATGGCTACAATTATTCTAGAAATATAAATTCTCCAATTTGAATGTTGACTGTGTAAAAAATGAGTCTCAATCTATTGCTGAAATTTCGTAAAATTACTTTGACTATATTTTAGTACTTCACTCCTATCTTCGCAACGACAACTTTGGTTATACCTTCTTTTGTGAAAATTTAATTCTTTCGCCAATGTATCATATCGAATAGATTTATTGATTCGGTGATCCTGATGCATCTCACTGGTATACTTTTGAAAGTATTTGATATTTGAATGTTTAATTGTTGCTGTTTGTTTATCTACTTTATTTTCTCCAGATTCTAAGGAGAATTCTATCTTTGGATTGTCTATTTTTGCACGTAACGTTTTCATTACTTAAAGCTCTATGGCTTTCATCAATCTCTTGGATAGTCTATGTAGTAGATATTTTCTTTCTTTGATGACGATGTCGAACAGGAGAGATGATTGTTTGCTGCTTTAACAAAGTTTCCTCTCATTACCATTTTGAATTTACATCACTGTTAGCCTAAACTTCATTATGAGTTTTGGCACCAATCTCCAATATGTTTGTTCCCATCGAATTTGTTTCTACCTGACTTATTTTCTCACAATTTTCTATGATTTTCTTGCCAAAAATATCGAGATCGTGGTTGTCTTTGTCCTAGATTCCCACAAACGAAGCCAGTTTATTGACTTCAAAAACATAATCAACAAATTTTCATCTCATATCTAGGGTTTTACCACTTAAACTAACTAGTATGCTACTTGAGAGGAGAAATGACTTTTTGAAAGGAAGACATATCAACATTAACATGCTATTCTTCATCCCAAACATGCCTATTTATAGATTTCCAGCTTAGCGTTTTTCATTAATTGATTATGAATTCATGATTTATACCTTTCTTCACGTGCGTCATAATAACGGTTTTGCTTGCAAAATGAGTCGATGGCATCAATTAGCCAATTTTAGTTGCGAGTTCTCAAACTTATGAATGCTCGCTTCAGCTTGTTCACATAGATGGGGCATGTGTTCATCAATATTCCTTAAGAGTTCTTTGTTATTCATCTCCCTTGACAAGTTTTCCAACCTGAAGAGCCTAAGAGAGATCTCTGGGAACTACTAGGAAGCTTTCCAACTCTTCCAGTTGGGTTGCCTATGAATCGAACATAGGGATACAAGGTCTAATTCATCAAATATGGCCCTTCTCCAGAGGTCCTCCATTCTTTAGTGATTTCTTTGTCCAGTCTTATTTAGTGGCCTCAATCATCTCGATATCTTTTCCTTGTTCAGAGTTCTCACTTTTGTTAGAGGCACAATTATTTCGATGTCAACTATATCATGTTGATTTCGCAATTGGTTGCTTTTGTAGGGAGTTTATATAACATTCTCTAGCCTTAGTTTGGTCGCTTTGTTGGTAGAAATGCCATTATTCATGGGAAATTTCATACATAGGTGATGTATGGAGAAGACGGCTCATAGTTCTTTCAAGGTTGGTCTTCCCTACACTCCATGGTAAGTCGATCTATTTCTACCACTTAGAACTCCATGAAATGGTATGCCATTAGAGGCCCTTTTCCTTTCTCAACTACAAGAGTGATCTAACCTCTTAGGGTGATCCTATCACTAACGAAACCAAACATGGGAAGTTTTTGGGGATAAGTGGGTGATCGACTAACATTTGGTCAAAGATAATGTCTATAGGCTTCCATTGTCCACTAGCATGCACTTCAACTCATTGGGGGCCAATATCACTCTTACCACTAAGGTATTATAGTGGAGGTAGTGCACTCCTCTGGCATCTTCTTGATGAAGATGATGGGCTCGACTGTCCTTGATCCAGGGGGTCGATTATTAACTATGTAGGTAGTCATTAGGGGTCTCTCACCTCTTTATCATTATTCCTTTAAGCGATCTTGGACTGACCACCCATATAGATGCCTCTAAAGATTGTATCTATCTCCCGAATTGGAGCATTATTGATGTCCATTGGGAGATCTTTTTTTATTGTTGTCCATTTCTTAGCTTATTTTTTCGTTCTTCCTATCAAGAGGGGTTTTCCTTGGGATCATTTTGTCTCATCCTACCTAAGTTGTGCATGCTGTCTTGGTAAAACTTTCATTGTTTGGGACAATCTCATCTCTTAGGAGCAAGGAAATTATTCCGTTTTGTGGCATTTTCCATGTCTTGTAATCCTAAGGACTATGGCAATAGGCATAGTAAACATTGCAACAAGGCCTTGAATCCCTACGGGCCTATTGAGTTTTCTTATCCATAGCCTCATAATAGGCTGACTATTGGGAATTAACTCTGTATTGCCTATAGAAACTAAGACTACCTTTATCATAAGCTGGAGGTAGTAGGGTATTTAGAGTTTAGGTGTCATAGGCTTGGCCCAAAATCAAGGAGACATATATCTACGGCCCCATTGTAGGTTTAATAGGTAGAAAGTTGGGCATATTTTCTTGTGTCAGCGCTATAGAGATGGTCCACCTCCACTTTGATTCCAGTTGTCAATCATCTCTTAATTTAAGATCTTGTCCCTCATCAACTTTACTAGTTGATTATAGGTTGTGGGTTTCTTTTCATGAACATCCCTCCAAAACAGAGGATGTTCACGTTAAGGTCTCATTTTAGGATGGAGAGAGCATCTGCGTCATGATGCTCCGGAATAGATCAGCTCATCTGTGAAGTGAGCTAACTAACTTTTCAGTAACTTGCCTAATACATGCCTCATGTCATGGAGACGCTTAACCAGGGCTGCTCCCTACCTTTTGGATATGAAGAAGTTAAAGAATTGCTTCTTTAAATCTAGCCGCTCGTAACATTTTTCAGGCGAAGCTTACTGTACCACCTCTTTGCTCAATCAAGAGAGGGTCGGATAACAAGCTCTACACTTTAACATTAGAGAGGTCTTCTCAATTCCATTTATTTATTTTATTTTATTGAATTAAATGAGGGCGATACATCAAAGCTTTTACTAATATGCTCTCAGTTTTGGCGGAGAAATACCGTGATTACATGAAAAAATAATGAAAGTAGTAAATGAGAACGTACTACTTCCCTTAAAATGAAAATAAATTATAAATTAAAAGAGTGATCTAAGCTCTTAGGGTGATCCTATCACTAGTGAAACCAAGCAAGGAAAGTTTTTGGGGATAAGTGGGTGATCGACTAACATTTGATCAAAGATAATGTCTATGGGCTTCCATTGTCCACTAGCATGCACTTCAACTCATTGTGGGCTAATATCACTCTTACCACTAAGGTATTATAGTGGGGGGTAGTGCACTCCTCTGGTATCTTCTTCATGAAGATGATGAGCTCGACTCTCCTTGATCCAGGGGGTCGATTATTAACTATATAGGTAGTTATTGGGGGTCTCTCACCTCTTTATCATTATTCCTTTAAGCGTTCTTAGACTGACCACCCATGTAGATGTCTCTAAAGATTGTATCTATCTCTCGAATTGGAGCATTATTGATGTCCATTGGGAAATCTTTTTTTTATTGTTGTCCATTTCTTAGCTTATTTTTTCGTTCTTCCTATCAAGAGGGGTCCTTGGGGTCCTTTTCCCTTTTTTTTACCTAAGTTGTGCATGCTACCTTGGTAAAGCTTCCCTTGTTTGGGACAATCTCATCTCTTAGGAACAAGGGGGTTATTCCATTTCGTGGCATTTTCCATGTCTTGTAATCCTAAGGACTATGGCAATAGGCATAGTAAAAATGGAAATAGGGCCTTGAATCCCTACGGGCCTATTGAGTCTTCTTATCCATAGCCTCATAATAGGCTGACTATTGGGAATTAACTTTGTATTGCCTATAGAAGCTAAGACCACCTTCATCATATGTTGGAGGTAGTATGGTATTTAGAGTTTGGGTGGCCTATGGCCCAAAATCGGGGAGACATATATCTACTGGCGTCATTGTAGGTTTACTAGGTAGAAAGTTGGGCATATTTCCTCGTGTCAATGCTGTAGAGATGGTCCACATCCACTTTGATTCTAGTTGTCAATCATCTCTTAATTTAAGATCTTATCCCTCATCAGCTTTACTAGTTGATCATAGGTTGTGGGCTCTTTTCATGAACATCCCTCCGAAAATAGAGGGTGTTCATATTGAGTCCTCCTTTTAGGATGGAGAGAATATCTGCATCATGATGCCTTCGGAATAGGTCAGCTCATCTGTGAAGTGGGCTAAGTAACTTTTCAGTAACTTACCTAGTACACGCCTTATGTCGTGGAAACGCTTAACCAAGGCAGCTCTCGACCTTATGTATATGAAGAAGTTAAAGAATTGCTTATTTAAATCTAGCCGCTCATACCATTTTTAGGGGGAAGCTTACTGTACCACCTATTTGTTCAATCAAGAAAGGGTCGGGTAACAAGCTCTACACTTTAACACTAGGGAGGCCCTCTCAATTCCATTTGTTTATTTTATTAAAGGAGGGCATCTGAGATTTTACTAATATGCCTCACTTTTGGCGGAGGAATACCGCTATTACATGAAAAAATAATGAAAGCAGTAAATGAGAACGTACTACTTCCCTTACAATGAAAATAAATCATAAAGGGCAAATGTAAAGTTTAAAAAATTAAGTACCACTTTCCTTACAATATAAGAACTAATATAAGTAGAGACAAAAATAAGAATAAAAAATCATACTCTAGTGTTGGGCAGTCCGTGTCTATCTATCCATACGAGTGCCCCAATATGTCGTAGTAGGTTAGCTGCTCCATATATCTGATATCGTTGATGATCCCAACCAAAAGTATCTGCAACCTGATTTTCCTCTCTGTAGATGTAAGAAACTATGTCTCTGTCGAATGATACGATGCCTGTGATATGTTTGAGAATACCCTAAATAGCCCATAGTCCTCCTCTTCTAGTGATGCAGTGAGTAACCACTACAGAATCTGACTCAATCCAAATGTCTAAAAGATCGAGTCTTCTAGCTAGTAAAATCTTATCAAGAATAGCCTTGAGCTCTACCTCTAATATCATGCACGATCCATACGAAGCTGAGAAATCCCTAATACAGTGTCTTGCGTGATATCTGATAATGCTTCATCTGCTACCAAAACCGTCCTTGATGTGTTCATCAATATTGATCTTGACAAATCTGACTGATGGAGTGCGACACTAAACCAGAACGGGGTGAGATGAGGAAGGGGGTCCAAAAACATACCAAAGACAGGTGCAAGTGTCAAATCCCCTCACAAATGAACAGCTCGAAACAGTCTTCTCATATGAAAAAAATGGATTATAATAAGTATGGCCACCATCTGGATTCCCTTATGCTTCTCATCATTTCTCTCGGTCCATCAAAAGTAAAATATCAGTAGAGGAATGATAGTGCAAATGTGTCCACAATGAACATATTGTCCAGAATACCGCAATCTCTAGAACCTCCATCTGACTCCATTTCCTGAACTCATAGGTATCTGAAAAATATCCCCCAAAATGATGTCATACCTGATCGGAGATGCTATAGCTAGTGAAGATGTGACTGATAGTCTCAGTCTCGGAATAACATTGGCAGCGAGAGGCTAACTGGCATCCAATCCTCCTTTGAATAACCACATCTACTAGAATAAAGTCATGCCATAGTCTCCAAGAGAAGAATGAGACAGTAACGGGCAAAATGGAGCTCTATAGTAACCGATACGAATCTTAATACCGGCGTCCCCCGTACGTACCTACGAGCTATCATACTAACTTTGTAGTGAAGCTACCATTCAATGTATCCCGCCAAACAATGTGATCCAGGAAATCTACACATAAAGGTATAGCTCTTATCTGTACCACCATAAGAGAAGGGAAAACCTATAATAAACGTTCTATATCCCACCCAGTATTATCAAAAAAATCATGCACCCTCACACATGTGTGCTGTCGGTATGGGAATAGGGATGTCAACGTGGTCTCACCCATCCAAAAATTATACCGAAAGAATATATGACCTGCTCCAAGGTGCCATGCAATGTGTAGCTCTGTCCGTGACCCAACTAATTTCAGGCTCTTCCAGGTAGGAGAAGTTGAGTTGTGAACTGTTGCAAGTGAAGGATGTATCCTCATACAATACTTGCCTAGTAAAAATTGGGCTCAAAGTGATCTCTGAGAATAGAACAACCACCAGAGCTTTATGGAGAAGGTGTCCACCACATCCTATAATTTTCTGAAGCCTATACCACCTTCATCAGTAGGAAAGCAAACCTCCTTCCAGCTTCGCCAATGTAAATGTCATGCCTACTCCTTGGAGTCCCATAGGAAACACGCAAATATGCTCTCAAGTTTCTTCAAGATAGCCTTGGAAGGCTGCATAATCCGAAGGAGATGTAATAGCATAGAAGAGAGCATTGACCTTGGCAAGAAAATACAGCCCCCAAGTGACAAAAGTCAAAATGCCCAACTTCAGGCGATTGTTAGAATTGTAAAAAGATTGTAGATTGCTCCCTTGGTGCTATCTCATAATTTATCATATCTCACCTATTTCTAAGTAGTGGTTTATTTTGTAACATATTTCTAAGCATATGTTCATAAGGTCTATATTTGGGCACCTCATCCTAAGACCTATTTCAGGCACTCTAATTTGTAACCTATCAAAGATATGGCAGGCTTGTTAGGTCTCCGCTTTTATTCTCAAATGAGAAAAAGTTGTCCTCTCTATCGAATAAGTCATTTGCAAGATTAGCATGCTAGGTGATTTCATGTGACACCTACCCTTACTTTCCTTTTAGTAGGAGTAACGTCTCTCTTACATCTCTGGAATCGAGGTCTATTACTTTACACCTCTTCTTCGTCTTCTTCTTCTTTTTCTTTTTCTTAGTTCTTCCATGAGATTTTAAAGCCTTGGAAAAAGCTAGTTGAGGTACACTTTGAGGCATATGTACCCATTTGTGTTTACATTTGTTGGATGAGGAGTTACATGGCGGAGTTTTTCTTCGTAATGCTCCTCATATTGGCGGCTATGATATCCACTTCTATGATCATGCATGGAACAACTCTTCCACCTCTATGAAGATAAGGTTGGTAGTGGTTGGTTCTGGTAGAAGGCTTCTTCTTCAAATATCTTCCTCACCATACTTCTTGAATTTACGTCTTCTTCACTAGCACTCATGCTGGTAAGAAGTCTTTTTTCGGTCTTCTTGAGCAAATTTTTCTCCAAATTTTATCCTTTTTGCAAGGAAAAAACCTTGTCTTTGGTGAACTTTTGGGATCAAAAGGTTTAAAATGAAGAACACTTAGAACTATTTTTCAAAATTTTCACTTTATATTTCTTCAAAATTAAAAAAATTTTCAATGAAGAAGTCAATTTAATTTTTCAACAAGCTTTTCTCATGGAGTTTGCTCGTGGTTGAAGTGTGGTTTACTACAGATGGTGCCAATTGTTCACCTCAATTTTCAAAGACAGTGTGGCCAACAAATCTCGACTCCATTCACATCCATGCATAAAGCTAATGTACAGTTGAGCAAATCTTTAGAAGAATGTGGCCTTCTCCACATATGGTCAAGTTAATCAACTGAAGACGTACAAGTTTGAGTATGAAATGAATGAAAGATGTTAGCCACTAGAATGTGTACGAACAATGAGTTATAGAGGAAAAACACTAAGCAAGATTACTATTGAGAATGATTGCATTACTATGTCAATGATATTAAATGTGAGTTTTTATAAGTGAAGTGATTACCGTAAGATGAAAGACGTGTGGCCTCATCTTAAAGGTCGATGTGTCATCCTTATAGGTGTCACTTATGCAATCTTAGGTTCAGATGATATTTAATGATTCTGAAAAGTAATTACGTTGTAAACTATGTCTAACATATGAAAAAGTAGACTAATAACATGATTGAGAAGCGTTTGCTTTACAGATATCACATCAATAATTGCACAAAAGATTTCATAAGGACCTTACAGATGAGGCAAAACTAAGAAAAATGCCTTCTAGAATCAATGGCTTTTCGCTTCGAAAATAGGCTGCACAAAATCATGGCACCTTGTATCGATCATAGTAGATTGAACTCTACATGCCGTCTCGACAGAGGTAATAGCATCACTTTGACCTTTTCTTGTGGCCTCAATTAGATCGAGTAAGTCAGTGATGTGGAGTGTGGGTTTGAATGACTTCTTAACTGACTACCACGTGATCCATGATTGGAGCCTTGTAGAATGAAGCATAAAAAAATAATAATCCAATAATCTTGTTTACCTGTACAAACATAAATCTCAAGATGTTGAACTTCATGATGTTTACAAATAAAAGTGAAAAAACTATTATAGTACTTTGATTCACGACAAAAATAATTTTGTACGTCAAGTAGGGGTGGGCAAAACTCGACCGAACCCGCCCAAACCGAACCAACCCGACCGGTTTGGGTTGGTTTTTTTGTTGTTTTGGACTGTGTGGATGGGTTGGGTTGGGTTGGGTTGGGTTGGGTCAGGTTATTGGTTAACCCATGAAAATCGAATAAACCCGCACAACCCAACCCGAATAAATCCGCCCAATATTTTAATTGTCAAAAACATTTCTTGGCTTTATATAATTTAATATCAATTTGTCCATATAACATTTTTGGGCATGAAGTGCCAAAATAATTCAATTTTTTTTTTTTATTGCAATTATAGAGACCTAATATTATATAAGTCATGAGTCAATTATAAAGTCGCCCAAGGCGCCAACCCGACCCGTCTACTTTAAACTTTGTTGACAAGTCGTCTCAAACCAACCAATCCAACCCAACCCAACGGATACTTGGTTGGGTTGAGTTAAATTTTGATCAAACCGATCATGTTGGGTTGGGTTTGAGTTGAAGCAAAAATCGACCTAATTCATGCCCACCCCTAACGTCAAGAGGGCCAAATCTTTATCCAGTTTCTTTTCAATTTCCCCATGAATCTTAAAAAAAAAAATAATAATAACAATAATAATAATAATAATAATAAATGGTTATCTTTTAAACATGTAATTAAATATTAAATATATATCAACTAATTATAACTATTAAATCAAATATCTTAGCATAGAATCTCACAATTTGAAGAGCTTTTGTACCAACACGATCCACTTAAATTCTGTGGGTTGTTTAATTCATTAAGGGTTTGAAACCTGTTTGGTGGCACATAAGTTAAATGGTATGCTCTGATTGCTAACTGAACCCTATTTTTAATGAAACTATCACTGAACTTTCAATTTCTTACATGGTTAGTCACTGCACTCAATTTTATTTGTGAAAATTAAAGAAAATTTCATGTCGCCAACCATCTATGTAGAATAACTTCAGAAATAAAAATGAAATAGTGCACCAAATGGGATAAATTCCTACCATTGAGTACTCATTTTCACAATTTACCGAAAAAAATAAATAAATAAAATTCTTGGGACTAAATTGATTATAGTGACTAACCTGATAAGATATTAAAAGTTTAGCACTGAATTCAAAACAGAATTAAATTCGATGGCCAAAATAAAACACCTTTAAGTTTAGTACCCCAAACAAGCCTTTAACCCATTCATTAAATTTGGAATCCTGCAATAAATTATTTCCCACTACCAAACAACAACGTAAGACAAACGAGCATGTCGGAACTGTTTTTTAGTTAAACCCTAAAGTTTTTTTAGGTGTAAATTGCTATCAATCATTTCATGTATATACATGGTGGTTTTTATCCATATTCATTTTAGCATGTGAAAGCTACACTAAATAAGTATTAAATAATACAAAAGGAAATTTGTATCGTTTGTCTCCATTGATACAATCCCAATGTCGTACTTCTTTATCTATTTCTTTGAAAACTTAATTTTTAACTTATTTGTTTTGCAGTCATTGGGAGTGAAGAAGCTTGAAAAAATGATAAAAAAATCTTCAGAATAAAATCATGTTGAGATCCTAATTCAATTGTACGATTTGGATACATATGATGTTTTCAAATCATAAGGATAAAAGAGCAAAATGTTGTACCGACTGAGCTAGCTCAGGATTTTAAAAAGGTCAAGCTGCTCTATCTTTTCTTTACCTTCAAACTTTTGTCCAACAATCACGAATTTTCTCTTCTTTTAATCCTCAATATTGGAATTGAATTCCCTTAATTAGCTTCTTTCCAAATAAAAATAAAAAATAATAATAATAGATGAATTTAGAGTTCAACAAATAGTTTATCACGAATCGGACGAAGAATTCAATAAATTGCTCACTAAGGGCAGCCTAGTAACTTGCCTTCGGGTTGTCACGCCTAGTATGTAATCCCATGCCTAAGACACTACATCAACAAGTCAATTTTATTTTATTTTTATTTTTCTAGTTGAAAAATCATTACAATAAATCTTAATTAAAAAAATAAAAATAAAATAAATGAAATTATAGACGAAAGCAAAAAATATTCTTCATTTCTTTTTTATATACACTTAATTATTTCAGCTAAAAATAGGGGGAAAGTAAGTGGTGCTTTCAACGGAAAAAAAACTTGTTAACAATTAAAGTGACATAATAAAAAATCAACTACACCACAAGCAATTCAGTTTTGACACTACTCTGAGGAAATTGCGAGGAATGATAGAGTTTTCCCTGTTTACAAACATAAAGTTGAAATTGTTGAATATACGAGACAACTAATAAATCATGCATGTCCTTGACTCTTAACATTTCAATAATGGATTATTTAAATGTCTGAAAAAAGAATATAAAATGAAAACAATTATTGATCCTCGTGTGAAACTTTATATGAAGAAACATCCACTTTGGTCCATTTATCATTCTTTCAATTACAGTTTCTTGTCTCCTTTTATCTTGACATCATTGCTATAAAAAAGCACTTTACTTTGATAAATACATCTTGTTAGTTCCTTCCTCGTAGTCTGTCACACAAAATTTTACTTTATTTTATATTATTATTCAGTATATATATATTCTTCGATAGCTTTCTCGACAACCCAAATCCCATCCGACATTGTATCCTGATGATTTCCATACCCATCTCAAAATAAGGGTTTCGTATATGCTTCATTATCAAAGGACCTCAAATCGATGAAAAAGACTGATATCAATATTAAATAAACTATCCATCAAAGAGCATTTGTCTTGTTGATAATATATGCCAAAATGCAACATAAAAACAAGCTTATCAATATTTTTTTAATTTTTCTTAACTGAATAAAGAAATTACAGTCTTTCACATGTTTATACTACATTTTTCCATGCTTACAGCTGGTTGAACTCCGTTCATTGCAGCATTTCAATTGAATTAACGAAATATGACGAAGTGACTCGATTTGATATAAAGTTAAAAGTTTGACGGCTTATCAAGACTTTTCAAGTTGGGTGATCCAATTAAGGCTTCACTCAATATTGAATGACTGCCATGCAAATATTTTAATATTTCTCACATTTTGATACTTAGAATCGAAATTCATCCAGGATCTATTCAACTGTAAATTCCACTAGCAGTCACTGTACTTTTTACCAAAATTTCAATCGGGTATTATACTTGAATTCTTATCTATTGAGTCAATATACTTTATAATTTTTACTTCAATTTGGGTCACTTATTCCAATTCCATGTCAAATGCTTATGTGGTCTTCCGACTGCTTGTTTAATCACGACGTGCAATGACCCAATTGGCACAAATTAAAGTATAATTGTCCAATTAAAATGTAACTAAAATGATATAACCTCGAATGAATTTTTGGGAAGTAATTTTTTATAATTATTTTTAATTATACATATTTTTATTCATACATTTTGTAAAATTCATAACTATTACTCACTTATTATGCTCACATTCCGTAAAAATAAAATCCACAAATTATGATCACTTATATTGTAATTTAATCACTTGCCAATCATTCACATGACTGCCTGTATGGAAGTTTACCTACTGATTTTCAAAGCATAAGAAAATAATTCTGTAGGGTCCGTGAAGAAAATAAAAAAAAGGTATAACGCTTTTCTTGCTGTTAAGTTTGTGGGGTCGGCGGTATGGCCTTTACTTTAGTGATTCGTACGTGAATATAGATCTTTTTTTTAACTCATAAAAAGTAAAAGTAAAAGTAAAAGTAATTTCTTATTATTATTATTTTTTAACTTATAAAAATACTAAATTCATTTTTGTGTCTTATCATATAATAATACAATGAATAATTGGATAGTGGATCCCTTCATCTTTCATAATCAGCACACTATTAGTGAACTGCGAAACTTTCTACCATTAATGACGAAAATTCTGCTGGTGAATTTTCGTACCCTTAAATTTTATTTTAATTTTGTGTGCAAAAAATTCTAATACTCGAAAAGTATGAAGCATACGTATTTGAAGTTGGTAATTGATGTTAAAAGTTAAGAAAATGAATGGTGGGCATGATAAGATTTAACAAAATTGGATTAGATCCGTTGCCGTTGATTCTATATATGTTGACAAGGAATGTCAAATCAAATTTCATAAACTTTTTGTTTGATTTAACAACACATCGCATAAATTAAATTATGCTTATTACTACCTCAATGATTAATAATCATTCAATTATGCCTCATTCTCCACCCTTACTTTTTCAACATTGCATTTCCAATATAGATTATTAAAACTAAGCCCTTGAACTTATTTTCAATCATACATTCTTTAATAAAATAATTTTACACACAAATTAAAAAATCTTTCATACTTTTTAATTACAAGTTCTCTAAAAAACCACTATTATAAAATGCATTATCCCAAAAATTGGACTCAAAACAAAACCTAAATATTTTGCTAGTTATATATTTTATAGCCCTTTTGGATTCCATCAAAATTATAATTCATTTTTTACTCTATTCTTATTAATCGCACATTATCCAATAAAATAATATAATTTATTTTCTCTATTTTTTATCACTCACACATTTTTAAATAAAATATTATTACACGTAAATTCAAATTTTTTTTCTTCTTTTTTAACTGTATATCACTAAAATTTTCAAAATACATTTTTTTCCCCAAAATCTAATTAAAATGGAGGCTTCTAGAGAGAGAGAGAGAGAGAGAACAGAGGAAACAAATTTGTTGTCCTTAAGTAGAGACATTTGTGTATAAAAATACATAAAAAATTAGCTACATCATGTCTATATAAGTTTAATAGGGACATTATACAATTCTCAAAACAAAAAAGTATGCTCCTTAAGCATTTATCATTATTTAGATAAATCTTAACTTTAATAATTCGACAAAGATTTTATTGAATTTTATTTGTCTCATATTGTATCTAGATTTAACTTAATTATTGTCCTACAAAAGCGTAAAATTCAAACATACCTTTATGGCAATCTTTAGAGGATGATGTGCAAATTCAATAATACAAGATTGTACCGCAATATTTATATTGAATAACCACTTTAAATTTACGTGGGTTGTTCATATGAGATAACTTGAGGTGATTAGTGGATTTTAAAAGGTTGAAAATGTTTGTAACAAACTTTCGATACTTAGGTTAAATTATATTGTACTCCCGTTTTATTCTTCGATCTACAAACAAAACATACTCTTGTCAAAGCTACTAAAGGGTTAAAATTTTAAATTTTCAAAATTTGTGGACACTATTTCGATACTACATCACTTGTTTGTCTTATTTTTGTGAATTTTTATTATTAGTAATCATGAGTTATTGATTATATCTTTTGACTACATTTACTTGCAATAATTATGAACTTGTTTTTACTCAGCGTGGAAGGTTTCGAATTTAACGGCTAAGTTGACTTTTTTTCCAATGAAAAGATTTGAATTGCTTTTCAATATAAAAATTTACATATTATTTCAGGGAAAAAACATGTTCACCAAAAAAATAGATAAAACAAGTCATCAACGGAATCGGAAAGAGAGGGATTCAAACCCTTAATTTTTTATGTGTATTATCACATGTGAGAAGAGAAAATCATATATGCTCAAATACATTTATAGAATGAATGAGAAAGATAAGGAATTTGGTATAAATTTGTATATTGTATATAAAAGCTTGGGAAGTATTTGAAATCAGTTTAAATCAAAACTTGAGGGAAACAAAAAAAAAAGGTTGAACCCCAACTTTGAGGGTCCCCCACCGCCCCGTCCCTAGAGCATTGTGGATGAGGTAAATCGCGGGATGTGCCTCAACAGGTCAGGGTACACGAGCTACCATACTAGTGCCCACAAAAAGTCCAATTCCAAACTTTGTAAGAGGCAGGAATCGAATCCTCACACTGCGGCTGTCAGCTCAGCAGAGACTACCTCACTCTTATCATTTGCACTACTGAGCTATGCCCCGAAAGGCAACTTGAGGGAAACAAGTTATAATAGCTATGTTGATATACTTGTGAATTTCACAAAATATATGAATAAAAAAATAATTTGACGTTTATAAGAAATTTATAAACATTAGCCAAACTTAGGCTTAAGTGAGTTATAACAATTAAATCAATAATTTTTCCGATGCTAAAAATTAGAAATAAATTTCTTATTTTGAATTGTAATCGCTAATTTCATGTCAACATAAATAACTTGTATATAAGAAAAATAACAAAATTAAAACATGTTTTGAAACATAAGTTTTACTTATATTTTAACATGGAATGAGCTAACGAAACAAATAATCATAACATGTTTAGCATACACACGAATAGACGTTGCAAATACCACAAGATTTTAACTTCTTTTCTTTTCTTAATACAGTCCAATATTATTGAATCTACCCTACTCAATATGCTATCTTTGGAACTTAATGACATATGCATAGTAGAAATGGATCCTCTCCCAAAAACAAGAAGATGCTAGACATTTTTATAAAGGATAAAATACAGAAAATTCACATAAATAAAGAGAAAAGAAATCGAATACCACGATTGACTTTCCTCTTTTATTGCATTATATTAGTGTTTTTATTTCTTTCTAATGTGAATAAATAAGAGAGAATAGTTTCATCATTAAATTTCACCACTTGATTCTTGGAGTCGAGATATGTTGTCCAATTTGGTTGTCCCCATTCATTCTAGCTTAATAATTGATTCACAGCAGCTGCTATTTCATCTACGGAAGTCAGGCTGCAGCCATCTTCTACCTGGAAAAAAAAAATTCAAAATTTATTGTGGAAAATTGAATCCCTTTATGCCAGCCATGTTTTGTTGCATTTTCAACATAGGTGACTGAAGAAAAGAAAACTGACCTTGACACTTAGAGAGTAGAGCACTACTTGATCAACTGTTGTAACATTTAGATGGAGAATGGTAAGTCTCAGATTTTGAAGGCCCGAAACTATTTTGAGTAATCTTTTCGGGTGCTTCTTCGATCTAATTTTGACATTAGCATGGCTCTCTACCATCGTTACTTCAATGTCAGCCTTGGCCATTTCCGTCCCATCTGCCATAGCCATAGCCATCGCAGTTGTAGAATACTGTGGGCAGGTGAAGAATTCTCCAAATGGATGTGATGGTGATGACGATCTTTCAATTTCTTGATTTTCTTTCGAATACTTCTTCAGCCCACCCATGAGCTGTAACTGCTGCTCCAGCTCTTTAACGTAATTAATGGCACCACCAACTATTGAAGCTTGATCACCCTGAAATACATATGTGATTCAACTGACACATTTATACAGATTTCAGGTCTCTTTATTACCTATTCTTCTACTTCTAAAAAGGTGAATCAGGGTTGAAAATATATAATTTAAATAAATAACACACTGTTTGTAGATTTTGGATGAGGTGCTAGTAACTACTTTTGTTGGATTCTTGACGTCTAGACAGCCTGAAGAAATAGCACTGGTGCCTTGCCTATTACTTTTTAAATAAAAAGGAGAGAGAGAGAGAGAGAGAGAGAGAGAGAGAGAGAGAGAGAGAGAGAGAGAGAGAGATATAATAAAATAGAAAGAAAACAAAGAAAATAGAAGCAACACATCTCAAAAGTCTAGTATCTACTTTTGTTGGATTCTTGACGTCTAGACAGCCTGAAGAAATAGCACTGGTGCCTTGCCTATTACTTTTTAAATAAAAAGGAGAGAGAGAGAGAGAGAGAGAGAGAGAGAGAGAGAGAGAGACCTTTTGAACATAAGAATCTGGCATTAGAGCACGCAAGACAGAGAGGTAATCATTCATCTGTTTCCGGCGATTCCGCTCAGTTGCTATGTGAGTCATTCTCTGAGTTTCAATCTCTTCAACGTTCTTTTTTATCCTCGAACGACGTCGTTTTCCTCTAACAGATACCGTGTTGGCAAATTCTTCCTTTGCATCTTGCTGCATCACTTGATGATGAGGAAGTACATAATTCAGATTATTCTCAACACTTACAAAAGAGCTTTCTTCTGCTATTTGAATAATTGGATCAGCTTCAAAATCCCACTTCCCTTCTACTAAATTGTATAAGCTGTACAGATCTTTGCTACCTTGCCCAAACAAATCTTGCTGGAATATCATTGCTTCTAGTGCCATACTCTCTCTCTCTCTCTCTGAGTGTAAGAATTTGAGAAATACAAGTGAAGTGAGTTTTTTGAAATGATCCCAAAATGACCTCTACAGCCCGTTTCTCAGCCTTTTATTTCACTTTTCTCATATGTTGTATAGACGTTGGGCTACAACCTACTTATATGCACAGTGGGTATATACAGCCAATTTTAGGATTTACTTTAGGGGCTGCTTGGAAGTTTTGGGAATTATGAGTGTTTTTTCACGTATCGATTTTTAGGGCTTATAAGCGGATTAATTTTTAATGAATTTAGCGGCGATTTTTAAAATAGTCAAATCCATGCTTAAGAGTTTATGTTCACTAGTTATAAATTTTTTTTTTAAGAAAATAAAATTATATATGTGCCCTTTAGTGAAATTTTTTATTTTTAAATTCTTGTATAAATTTTTTTACTCTTAAAGAGATATTTTACTTATAGGTAATTTTTTACATATAAGTTAGTATTTTACTTCAATTTTTAAGTTAGTATTTCTTACTTATAATTAAATTTAACAATTATAAGAGTTAATTGTCCCCACAAGCACTAAACTTATGTATATGTATTTGATTGCTCAATAAAATTTTAGATGTCGAATTTTAGTCACTAAATTTCAAATTGTTGGCGTTATTCATTGGCATGTCATTCATTTGACAACTTTAACGAAATTGATGGCATAGCAGACGGAATGCACAGGTAACCCCCAAACACTAATATGCAAATTGTCACTAAGAAAGGCATCTTTGATTGTTCCCTATACTTTAAAAAATGTCATTGATTACTCGTTATACTCTAAAAGACGTCTTTGATTGCTCACCATATTTTAAAGTAATCAAATTTTGGTTACTAAACTTGTAAAACTGATGAGACTGGTCCCAAAATATAGGAATGGTTTTTTTTTTTTTTTTTTTAACGAAGAGAGAAAAAATAAAATGGCTAGAAAATATTGACGATCCTGATGACTAATTTTTAACGAAATTATATATCACATTCACCCAATAAAATTCATAATTACATCCACAGCAAACCAACATGTATCTCTTACAGCAAATATTTCACTGTAGCAAAAATATATACACTGAAAATCATCAAAAAAAAAAAAACAAAAAACAAAAAACAAAAAACAAAAAAAACATGCATCATAATTATGTGCAACAATGAAAACATTTACATCTAATAATTACATTTAAAAAAATGTCCATCAGAATTGTGTCATCAATTAAAAAAAAAATGGAGCAGGCACCTTCAAATCATCATAATTCTGCCATAAATAAAAAAAAGTACCTTCCTTCTCTCTGTTTGAATTTTTTTTTTTTTTTGGGTCTTTCCATTTTGTCTACCCACCTATTTAGAAACTTCGATTTAAGGAGCATCCTCGGTTGGCCACAAAGAAAAGCCGTTCATCGAATTGAGTATATTTTAGTCTCCACTAAATAGCATTCTCCACAAAAAAATAAATTTTGTTGTGAGCGGGTAATATTTGGAATGTCTTTCCTAAAGTTTCAAGATAGATCAGCGTCAGTTTTATAAGTTTAGTAACCAAAACTCGACCATCATAGATTATGGAGCAATCAAATACGTATTTAAAAGTATAGTGAGTAATTAAATATGTCTTTCAAAATATATTGAGTAATCAAATACGTCTTTCTTATGTGACATTTAGCATAATGGTGCTTGCACACACCACCTGTGCATTCCGTCTATAATGTCACTAATTTCGTTAGAGCTGCAAAATAGATGTCATAAAAGTGAATAATGTCCAACACTTTGATAAATTTAGTTGCCAAAACTCGACATCTAAAACTTTAGTGAGTAGTTGAAGATACAAATATAAGTTTAGTGATTATTGAGACAAGTAACTCCAATTATAAGTTAATTTTGTACTTTTTAAAATGAATTTTATATGTAAGTAATTTTTTACTTATAAGTAACTTATTTATATTTTATAAGTAAGTTTTTATCTTATTTGTAGTAATTTTTAGTTATAATATTTTTATCTTATAATTAATTATTTACTTATAAGTAAAATTTTTAATTATAAAGTAATTTTTTTGCTTATACATAATTTTTTAGTGTTTTTATTTACAAGTTAATTTTGAACAAAATATGTTGATTGAAAATAAGTATTTTATAGAAGATAAAATAGATTATGAGAAACGACCAAAATCAGTCGATTGATGGGTTGAGAGAAAATGGTCAAAATTATGCTATACTAATTTTAAAAACCATCCAAAATCGGTGTTCAAAAACTCTAGTAAGTCCAGATTCTTTTAACCCCTCATAAACAGTATCATCCAAAATCTATGGCAAAAACTCCCAAACACGCCTGTTACGCCTCGCCACCAAAGCTCCTAATGGAGGTCATGTCGTAATTCACATAGAAACATTGAGTCAGATCTGACAAAGTCAATAAAGATCCAATTGATCAAAAAGAAGAAGTCAAAGAAAAAGTTGATCTCATTGTTCCGAATCTTTTATATAATTGAAGCCCTATCTCTACCTAAAGCATTCTTCGGCTGAAGCATTCTTTACGTTTGAAGCCTCTTTTAGGCTGAAACACTTCTGTCTTTTAAGGAATCTGTAAAAAATCTTTAGGAAGTGAGTTTGCGGCCTATGAAATGAGGTCACGTGGTTCTTATCCAACGACTACCACTTCGGCCAAAACTCTATAAATAAGAAATTATTGTAACATTTGAATCTAATGCAATTCTTCACACTTGAAACCGTATTCAATCTTCTCTGGCTCATTCCATATTTATTTACTCATGTTTAGATTACTTCTACTTTGATTAAATTATTTATGATTGTTTGTTCATATATGTTATCGGTGCTTGAACATTTTTATCTCACTCGTAAAGCATTTTCCACGTCCATACACGCCATCCTTTCCGTTCGAATATTTGATCAAAACGTGTTGGAATTTATTTGCGTGGAGGCAAATAGGCCCGACATCTATTGTCTACATAACCATTGCAAAAAATGAGGACAAGAGATTGGTACCATCTGTGGGATATCGCACACTAAAACCTCGAAAACCCTATGGAAAAAGTCGGTAAGAAGGTACGTTCATTGGGAAATCTCTTGCCTTTGAAGCGAATGAAGTGTTCTTGAAGAAAGAACCACCAAATATTCTAAGAGGAATCTTTTTTTATAGTCTAGTATATTCCTTGAAGAAAGGAATATCATTCAGTATCAAAGAACCAAGTCATTGGAGAAGATACTGCCATGAGTTGTGGCAATGAAAAGTCAGTGCCTCGGGAAGCTAGGGAGCACCATGAAGCAGGAGAACCCTCGCATGCTGCTCTAGCAACTCACCTTCGATTTCACCGACAACACAAGTGAGGTAGATCAAGAGGTGGGTCCAGAATAGCCGCTAGACTCACCAAGGAGATGGCCACCATGGCCGCATACATGAGAGATTTATCCCAACAAAATATTGCTATGCACGAGCCACTAAGGAATATGCAAAGCTAGGGAGGATACCCAGTCTCCCGTACGTAGCGCAAGGAAATGCTTTCTTCCACGACCCCCTACAAGGAAACTACTACCATGGCGAAGAGGTGGTCCAAAGCTAAATGACTGATTACTAACACTACACGAGGGATGAAGATCCTCAGGAAATGGATGTTAGGGTTGATACAACTATGCCATGGACCGACCCAATGAGGTCCCATTTAAATTTTCTCTAAATTATGAACCGGTGGATATGCCTAAAAGATCTATAAGTGTCTTTGACAGGCTGAGCCCATGAGGGCCTAGAAATAAGCAGGTTCAACCTCCCCTTGTACTTTGAAATAGGCAACAGGGACCACCTCGATTCAAAAGGCAACCTGTCCCAGAACCTTCCACCTAGGAATAGGCATCAAATGAGGGTAGAGCAAGCTAGAAATCGAGCATGGCCATCCCAACCACATCGAAAATCGTAGGCCACGGGAGATGAAGACTCTAATGAATCGCAAATGTCTTGTGACCTCGACGATGATGATGACAACTTGCCATTCCATCAAGGGTGGGATACCTCATCTTTTCAAAATTATATGTGAAGGAAATAGAGGGTCAGCACAACTCTAAGAGTGAGATAGTAAAAACCCATATTGAAGAAAGTCACATATTCGTGCCATTAAGCCGAATTCCTCAAAGAATGACTTGGAGTTGATCAAATGGTCAAACTCTTTTGAAGATAAGAGACAGAAGTAAATGTTCTCTTTGACACCCAACTTTGCTCGAGTTAGTTCGAAGCATTCAACTAACCTTTCAAAAGAAGAAAAAAGGTTAGAAACTGATTAACTACAAATAAAAGGAAACTAAAGGTGTGACACTCATGAGCTTTTGAATAGGAGGTTGGATCTATCATGTGATGAACTGTATCTCCCTCACACATCTGCCATTGTCCCTTCACCCAATACGTCTCATTCCATCTTTTGATAAAGGACGGAAGACCTATGATGAACGGGGAGTGAGCCCTCCCCACGAACATAAGGAATACCAACCTTTAGAGTCCCTTTACCCAATGCCCTGGGTTGGAAGATAGATTGGAAGACATGGATGTCCATGTCTTCCCCCAAGGAAGTCTCCTTCCCTAAGAAGTAGGTCTCCACTAGTTAGGCCCAAGTTTTAGAGATGAGCTAGGTGAGTGTGATCCTATAAAACTTCATTACAGCTTTAAAGAAAGGATGAAGAGACAAATGAAGTCCGCCTTCAAAAGAAACTTACTGATAGCGACATACCCTGCTTTGGAAAGTAGGCTCGCTCATCGGGAGATGGGGCTAGCAGTTCAATATTATAGGAAATGAAATATTTCTCCCTTATCTCTACGAGGTCGGATGCGATTATGTTTGAAGGTATTTTAGTTGCCCCAACCCGCATCGTAATCCACCCGACCTTCACTTGGAGGCAAAGTACTCTGACCAACCCTATGGCTTGGACGAGGTCAGCCGTATTAGTTATTGTAACTCCCATCTCAAAGGCTACGATGCAAATATCTAAGTCCTCCCATCATAATGTGAAGAAGCCATGAATTCAAAATCAAGTTTAAAATATTTACAAACTCAAACAAAAACACTGAATGAAGGTGGCCTTAAATAGTGAAAATGACCGGATGAATGTTAAAGAGATAAGACTAAATAAAAGGGTTTTGGAGAGTTTTAATTCTTTTGTTTGTGAAAACAAGGTAAATTTCACCTAAAACTGCTGTCTTTTATAGGCAAAAGTCATTGACCCTAACCATTAGATATGGATTCGGACCATCCAACCGTTCATATAAGATTCGATCTAAGTCATCCATCACGTCTGCCACTTCGACTATGGTCAAGATCAAAGCGTTTGGATCACAAGTGCCACTATGTCCGCCTTCCATAAAACACGCATGCAGCATTCATTAGTGCACATTAAATGCGACGACGATTGTGTGTATGGAAAGTTGAACCGCTTCAGCTGTCTTTTCTTGAAAACGTACAAGACAACAAATCATATGGGGCGCAATAATTAAGGATGCCTCATGTTCCAACGTTTCAACCGACACGCTTCCTCAAAATTATTACGCTACAGCCTCAACGAATAGACAAAGTAAACTACTTCCGTCTTAACATGAATAGCTTCAGATATACGAAACACTTCACTGGTGCTCCCCAACCTTTTCTAAAGAATTAGAAACTTCAAAGTACACAGCTTCGGATAACGCCCTCGATAAGTACCTCGACCAATTCATGATAATTCTACTTTTAAATTCTAATTCTATTAAAAATATTTATATTTAAACTTGAGAAACTATATTGTGGTTAAAAATAACTACCCCAACAAAAATTTTGTTTTTATATATATGTAACAGAAGTTCATGCATTACATAAATAATCATGGATAGATTTGGGGACTATTGTTACACCTTGCCACCGAGTCTCCTAGTGGAGGCCACGTCCACGTGGAGATATTGAGTTTGCAAAGTCAACAAAGACCCGATTGGTCAAAATGAAGAAGTCAAAGAAGAAGCTGATCGTATTGTTTCAAAGCTCTTACATAGCCGAAGCCTATCTCCACATGATGCTTTCATTGGCCGAAGTACCCTCTTCGTCCGAAGTTCTCTTTTAGGCTGAAATACTTGTTGTCTTTTAAGGGATCTGCAGACAATCTCTAGAAATGATTGATATAACCTTTATATTAATAAATGTCAAGATTATTAGCCTAAAATATGGGGCGATTGACTCGTTTGACAATAAATTAAAGGCATTGCAAATGGAGTGATATGTGGCTTTGGCCTATGAGATGAGGCTACATGGTTCTTATTCAACGGCTGTCACTTCGGTCAGAACTCTATAAATAAGTAATTCTTGTAAAATTTGAATTTAATGCAACTATTCACACTTGAAACCGTACTAAATCTTCTTGGCTCATTCTATATTTATTTGCTCAAGTTTAGATTATTTCTACTTTGGTTGAGTTATTTATGATTGTTTATTTATATTGCTGGTATTTGAACATTTTTGTCTCATGTTTTAGAGTATCTTCCACGTCCATACATGCCATCCTTTTCATCCGAATATCCGATCAAAATGTTTTGAAATTTTCTTTTGTGGAGACGAGTAAACCCGATATTTGTTGTCCACGTAATAATTGCAAAAAAGGGGGTCAACAACACCCTTAAACATTAAACTATATAGCATGTGTGGCATGTCGTTTTAGACCGAATAAAGATTAAAATATCCCGTATTTGGTTTGGGTATAGAGTGAGTTAAAATTTAAGTCAAAATTAATAATTAATTTTAATCATACAATTTATGGATCCCACAACTTTTTAGCTATATGTTTTATCAACTGTTATCAAAATTTACTGAAAACCTGATTTTTATCTTTTTCAAACAGAGGCTTAGTTCTATTCGGTATTTCGCCTAGTCATAAATTAGGGTGGAAATATATTTTATTATTTTTAAGTTTTAAATTTTAATCTTTCTCAAAAATTCAAATAATATTAAAAAATTAATAAGTAAATCAATGGTAAATGAAGATATTTCAATCCCCTCGCCGTTTATAAAAGATCTCCATTAGGCAGAGAACAAGGAGATTCTCTTTGACCCATTATCATCTCTACAAATGTACCCGAATTCAAGGAGTTTATCCTCTTTTTACCATCTTTATGAGAAGAGCTTAAAAAAGATTAATTGAATTGATATACATAAATGTACTTATACGTAAATTTTGAAACGAATAACTTTTTCATTAATCAAAGTCAATAATAAGTGAGTTACTTATTTTGTAGTAACATAAAAGTTACTTTAAAACAGTCAATTTTATGGGTAATTTGCACTATCCCTCCTAAAGCTTACATGTTTCGTAGAATACCCTCATTAACTTTCATTTTGGTGCAAAACCTCCCTAAATCACTTAAACGTTGCGGAATACAATATTTCTGTTATTTTCCTTATAAAATGAAGAATTTACCCTCATTTTTAAATAAAAAATAAAGAACTAATTACATCCGTAATCCCATTTTTTTTTTCAAAAAGTGCAAAAGAGTCCTAATAAAATAATTAAAAATTAAAAAAAAAAACTTTCTTCTCTTTCTCCTTTACCATCACCACACATTAATTCCTTAGTGACTTGTTTACAAATGGTGGAATATAGAGCAATTTGGCATGGGTTTTCGACAGCATACACGTTAAACTTTTTAAGACCCATGCTAGAAGTATACAAGTTTACACAAAAAAAAAAAAAAAAATCATCCTGAACCAACAGATTTTTGCGGGTTTTTCATTCTGATTTCAATAATTTTTTTATGGGTTTTTAGAAAAAAAGGTAAAATTATGGTGTCTACTGCAAGTTCTAATATTTCGAATTCAGATTCATGGCCTTCTTCATCAAGCAATGGAAGAAATTCCGGAATCTCCTTTTCTCCCCCTTCAATTCTTCAACTCCCATTTTTCATCCCTACTCGAATACTCCGGGATCCTTCGGGTACGACCCAATTTCCACTCCGATAACCCACCAACAATTCTGTGTCAATCAATGATAGTATTACTAGTAATAGTAGTAATGGTAAAATGGGGAGGTTTTTTTAAAATATTCAATTTTTGTAAGGCATAATTGTAGCAAGGGTATCAAACGTTTCATTTAGTAGCAGACTTTGTCCAAACCTTTTATTTCTATCACGCACGGTACCAAACCTTTCATTTGTGCCACCAACAGTACAAAACCTTTCAAAATGTCACAGCTAAAGTTCAAATGGATGATTTTGTTAGTCTAACCGTTAGTTGAGCAAATAATTGATTTTGACAATAATTTTGAATGATTTTGTAAGGTTAAAATGGTAATTTTATATTTTTTAATAATAAAATAACCAAAATCAAATTATTAAAATTCAAAACCCACCCCACCCCAGGCTGCCAGTTTTGGGAAACATTTTGACCTTGAAACAATTGAATCTTTCATACAACACATTTTCACTAAGCCGGATCCTGCCAGAACTTGGAAATCTCACTAATCTCGAATTACTATGGTTGATGCAAACTAATCTGGTGGGTGGAATCCCAGAGTCACTGGGTCAACTCCGGAGGCTCACCTAATTATATGTGGCTTTCAACACGTTAACGGGTGGAATCCCGAGTTTATTCACAAAGTTGACGAGCGTAATACAAATTCAGCTCTACAACAATTCGTTGACCGGTGAGCTGTCGAGTACTAAATGGTCAAACATGACAGCCTTGAGGTTGCTAAATACATCAACGAATTGAGTTGTGCGAGTTGCAACTCGGGTGGCTGATCCCGATCGAGCTGTACGAGTTGTCACTTAGGTCACTCAACCTGCATGAGAATAGATTCCAAGGTAAATTACCAGAAAGCATTGCCAATTACCCTATTTTATATGAGTTAAAGCACTTTCAGATTCAGTTAACTCGTAAATTACCTCCAAATCTTGAAAAAAATTCGCCTTTACGATGGATTGATGTTCAACGAATGGGTTTTCATGCCTGAGAATCTGTGTTCAAAGGGTGCTCTTGAAGAGGTTTTAATGATTGAAAATTCATTTTTCGGCCAAATTTCGTTGGCTCTAGCAGAATGCCATAGCTTATTCCGTGTAAGGTTCGGGCACAACAGACTTTTCGACGATGTTCCTATTGATTTTTGGGGTCTTCCTCACGATGGGGGGTGGGTGGGTTGGGTTGGTTGGGTGGATGGAGAAGTAGAAGGTGGAATGAGTTTTTAATTTTAATTATTTTATTTTGGTTATTTTATTATTAAAAAAAGTAAAATTACTATTTTAACATTTAAAATTAGTCAAAATTATTGTTAAAGTCAATTACTTGGTCAACTAACGGTCAAATTAACAGAAACCATCAATTAGGATTTCAACTATAACATTTTAAAAGGTTTGGTACCACAAGTGATACAAATAAAAGGTTTGGGTAAAGTTTGCTATTAAATAAAAGGTTTGGTATCGCTACTGCAATTATTCCTTTTTTAATTACTTTAATTAGGAATCTTTGCACTTTTTGAAAATTTTGGGGTTATGAATGCAATTGGTTCTCTATTTGTTTTTTCTTTTTTTATTTTTTATTTAAAGTTGATAGTAAATTCATCATTTTAGAAGGAAAAAAAGAACGAAAGTATTGTATTTTGATATATTTGAGTGATTTAGGGAGGTTTTACACCAAAATGAAAGTTTAGAGAGGCATTCTGCAAAATAAGCAAACTTTAGAGGATATTTGTCAATTACTCTTAATTTATATACTTGAAAGTGTAAAAAAAAAAAAAAAAAAAATTTTTTTACCCTGCTCGGCTCGCCTTGGGCGAGCTCGCCCAAAACCCAACGAGCCGAGGTTGGGGACGAGCCACGAGCTCGGCTCGTCCGAGTTCGGCAATGGGCCGAGCCGAGCCCAGCTCTAGTCGTATGGGACTTCAATTCTCTATTAAAATTTGAAGAAATAAAAACAAAATCTCTCGAGACTCCAACAATCAAAATTTTGTTAGTCTTTGATAACATAAGATTTATGCAAGTAGTAAACTTTGATGCAATGGAATACATGTAATGATGATTAAGACGTCAAAAACTC